>MU225975.1:2500021-2513008 GCA_018584345.1 Thuja plicata
CAAATGTGTTCTAAGGGGGACACACTTGAGCATTAAAATGGGTCAAAAGGGATGGTGGGGTCATCCTAGGGGTCCTAATGTGAGATAAGGCGTACTAGGAACCCCAGAAAGACCCCATGACCCCTTTTGACCCATTTGAATGTTCAAATGTGTTCTAAGGGGTCAAATGATGTCTTAGGACACACTTGAGTGTTCTAATGTGTCAAAACGGGCCATGGTGACTTCCTAGGGGTCCTAATACACCTTATCACACACTAGGATCCCTATGAAGTCATTATGATCCCTTTTGACATATTAGAACTCTCAAGTGTGTCTTAAGGGGTCATATGACCCCTTAGGACACACTTGAGAGTTATAATATGTCAAAAGGGGTCATGGTGACTTCCTAGGGGTCCTAGTGCATGATAAGGCATACTAGGACCCCTAGGAAGTCACCATGANAGGTGATAAGACGTACTAGAATCCCTAGGAAGACCCCATGACCCCTTTCGACCCATTTGAATGCTCAAGTGTGTCCTAAGGGGTCTTAGGACCCCTTGAGACACACTTGAGCATTCAAATGGGTCAAAAGGGGTCATGGGGTCTTCATAGGGGTCCTAATACGTGATAAAGCATACTAGGACCCCTAGGAAGATCCCATGACCCCTTTTAGCCCATTTGAATGCTCAAGTGTGTCTTAAGAAGTCTCTCTCTCTCTTTCTCTCTCTCTCTCTCCTACTCCTCTCTCTCTATGTAGGAACTCTAGAGAGAGAGAGAGAAATATATAATATTAATATTAATATAATAACAATATTAATATATTATTAATATTAATATTAATATAATATTAATATACTATTAATACTATTTAAATAAAATAGTAATACATAAAGTAAAATAAACATTGAAAATAGGATGAAAATGAAAAGCTTGAATCCAAATTTGGGCGAGAGATATTGGATATCTGATAATATCAGATATTAGATAATATCAGATATCTAATAATATTGGATATCGGATATTATCAGATATCTGATAAAGCTTTAGCTTTGGCTTTTGGCTTGGCCAGGTGTACTGACACCCAGGCCTACTCAAAAGTCAACAAACTTTTGGTTGCGCTTTTGGACAAGTGAAAAACAATTTTTTTTCACATCGCCAGTTTTTGGCATACCATGATCCTGCATAGACCCAAGTCTATTTTTAGCTCTTGATAGCTAAGAATTTTTTCATTTCTAAACTCTCTATTCTATCGGTCAATACTTCAGTTAGTCATCGGTGATAACTGATTGTTCCATTGGTGTGACTTTAGTTGTCTTCAAGATCTCTGTCTGTTGAGGAACACTGTAATTCTATCCGTTGGGTTACTTTGTGCTTTGTTCATTGGGCAATACTGTGACTTTGCTCATTGGCAATGCTATGCATTTTCTCATAGGGTAACACTGTGACTTTGCTCTTTTACTACGTCGGTCGGTGTGCACTCTGTCGGTGTATGAAGTCACTATGTGAATACTTGACTTATATGCATTACTGATAGCATAGCCTTTGATTCATTGGTTATTTGAAGTCTTTGGCAGTATATCCATGACCATACATATTATATCAAGTCAACATCAATAAAAATACAATACATTAACTAATTTAATGCCTTGCATGATCATCAACTTAACATCTTCAAACATTCAATCAGTTATAGTTCATCAATCTCTCTGTTTGGAGTTGATGGCAACACACTACATTATCACACTATATTATTACTAATACAATATGAAATATAATAGTTGAGGTTCATCAAACTACCAATCTTATGTACTATAATAGATACACGTATCTGGTCCTCGTTAAGCTCAAACAAGCTTAGATTTGATTTTTGCAACTTTCTTTCTGTCTTCAATCCCTTTACTGGATAGATGTAGAATATTTCTTTCTCTAATGTGATGTGTTCTTTTCCTGTGTCAAACTCTCTCTTTCACTATTCTCCTTTTCTTTTGATGTCTCTTGTCAGCAATTCTCTTCCTTTGTATGTACTCTCCCTTTCTGATTACATCTCTCCCTTTGGATAAATGTGATGTATATAATCTCTCCATATGTAATCTCTCCCATGGATATAATCTCTCCCTAATGTATAATGTATAATATCTCCCTTGGGTGATATGATAATGGATATAATCTCTCCCTTTGACAACAATGCCAAACAAATATTTTTGACAGTAATGCCAAACAACCTTTCTATCCATAATATACTCCTTGAATTTGCCAATCCATCAGTAATAAAATAACCGTGGTGCTTGGAGAAGATAAATACCTTGTTGTGTATATATTTATCCTTGAAGTCCATCTCTCTTCTTGCATCAACATGAATGATATTCTGATAATATGTAGGCTAATTCAGCCTTCTAGCAATTTTACTGACCAGTAGACAAGGGTTTGACCCATAGTCTCTTTCTCAAGTACTCAAATGCATACTTGCGTAGTGGCTTGGTGAAGATATCATCTAATTATTCCTTAGATTGCACATACTCAAGTATCACCTCCATTGTTCCTTAGATTGCACATACTCAAGTATCACCTCCTCTGCTTTAACATGTTATCTTAAATAATGATACTTGATGGCAATATGTTTTGTTTTAGCATGCATGATTGGATTCTTGGAAATGTTTATTGCACTTGTATTATCACAATAGATAATTACTGGTTCAAGAAATTTCATATGCATACCTTCCAGTAACTATTTGATCCATGCAATATTTGAGCAGTTTACAGCAGTAGCAACATACTCTGCTTCTACAGTAGACTGAGAGATGCATCCTTGCTTCTTGCTGATCCATGTGACAAGTCTGTCACCCATAAAGAACGCTCCTCCAGTTGTGCTCTTCTGGTCATCAATATTTCCAGCCCAATCAGTGTTGGTAAAGACCTTAAGTTCCAATTTTCCTTCTCTTCTATACCATAAGCCATATTTCTTGGTATTCTTCAAATATCTTAGGATTATTTTCATAACAGTCATATGTGATTCCCTAGGATTAGTAGAAAATATTACAACTATTCCTACTGCATGTGCAATATCTGGTCTATTATGTACAACATACATGAGTTTTCCAATCATTGATCTGTACACAGTCTAATTTACCTCTGTTGACTTGTCCTCCTTTTTAGCTTACATCTAGTTGCCATCGGTGCTCCAACTAATTTGGAATCTTCCATCTTGAATATTTTCAGCATTTCCTTGATGTATTTGGATTGTGTAATGAAAATACCTTCATCTTGTTGCATGATCTGTAGACCAAGAAATAACTTGATCTCTCCAAACATGGACATCTCAAACTCTTTGCTCATTTAATTTGCAAATGATTTTCATAGCATAACATTGCATTGCAATAGTATGTCATCAACAAATATCTCAGCAATCAAAATGTTAGCATCAATATCTTCCTTTAAATAAAGATTATTGTTTTCACTAGTCCTTACAAATCCAATACTTATAAGATAGGAATGAAGTCTTTCATACTAGGCTCAAAGTGCTTGTTTCAATCCATACAGGGCTTTGTCTAGTCTAGATACCATGTCTCTCTTGTCTGGATCAACAAACCCTTCTGGTTGTTTAATGTATACCTCTTCTTCAAGTATTCCATTTAGGAATGTAGACTTTACATCCATTTGATATACCTAGAATCCTTTACATGCAGCATAAGAAAGTAATATTCTCACTCCTTCAAGCCTAGAAATGGGTGCAAAGGTCTCTCCATAGTCAATCCTTTCTTGTGCATACCCCTTGCATACTAGTCTTGCTTTATTTATGGTGACTTCTCTATTCTCATTCAATTTATTTCTGAATATCCATTTTATACTGATGACATTCTTGTCATCTGGTCTCAGTACAAGTGTCTATGCCTTTTTTTTTCTCAATCTACTCAATCTCCTAATTCATAACACCAATCCATTCATTATTATCAAGTGCAGTATTGACAGATTTTGTCTCATAATCACAAATGAGACATCTTGTATTTAGAGACTTATTTCTGGTTCTCATACCAACTTTCTTATCTCCTATGATCTGGTTCTGTAGATGGTTCCTTCTGACATATCTATCAAGTACAAGTTTATCTCTTTCTCTATCATCTTGATCATCATTGTGTTCTTCATTTTTCTCTTCATCACTTTGTGCATCATCTTGAGCAATATCCTGATTATCGGTATTTGCAGCCTGATTCTCGGGTGCAATGATCTATTGCTCAGGAGCTCTACATTCTTGGTCGGGTAGAGTGTTAGGTTCTTCATTGTAAACAAACTTTTTGTAGTCCTCTTTTTCTTTTGTGCGTTCCTTTTCATTCTTTTCAGCAAATTCAACTATCTTTACATTTACACTTTCAACAATTTTGTTAGAGGCTTTATTGAGATATTTATAAGCCTTGCTCTTGGTGGAATACCCTAGAAAGATTCATTCATCACTCTTGGAGTCAAGTTTTCCATTTCTATCATCTTTTAATATATAACATTGACTGCCAAAAATTTATAAGTAACTTACATTGGGTGTGTAACCATACCATAGTTCATAAGGTGTCTTTTTGGTGTGTTTCTTCAATTGTACTATGTTCAATGTGTAAACAGCAGTACTGAAAGCTTCCCTCTAGTATATTTGGGTGGTTCCTTTCTCTATCATCAGTGTCCTTGCACAATCAACTATGGATCTATTCCTTCTTTCAAATATTCCATTCTCCTGTGGTGTTCTCAGTGCAGAGACCTATCTTTTGACTCCATGCTCATTACAAAAGTTAGTGAATTCATATGAAATAAATTCCCCTCCTCTATCTAACCTTAAGTATTTTAATTCTTTACCACTTTGTTTCTTTACCATTGCTTTGTATCATTTAAACATTTTGAATGCTTCAGTTTTATCTTTTAGAAACATTACTGTCATCATTCTAGAGTAATCATCAACAAAGAGAATAAAATATCTATCACCATAATAACTCTTTGTCCTCATGGGTCCACATAGGTTAGTATGGACTAATTATAGAATGACATAAGATGTATGGGTTTTTATTTTGAAACTAGACTTTGTCATCTTACCTGTTTGACAATTCTTACACATGATATTGTCGGGCTTAGTCATCGTCGGTAAGCCTCTTACATTTCTGTTGTTTCTTATCTTTATCATGTTGTCAAAGTTCACATGACACAATATTTTGGGCTACAACTATATGTCTTCATTTCTAGCCATTAAGAAAGTGGTTTCAGTATCATTCAAATAGAATAAATTATCTTTTGTGTGCTCACCGGTACCAATTAGATTTCCTGATCCATTGAAGATCTTTGCCTTCTTATTTTCAAATGATACTCTATGACCTAAATTATTCAACTAAGAAACACTCAATATATTACAATTCAATCCTTTCACCCAATAAGCATTTTCACATTTTATCAGGTTATTCAACATTATAGTTCCTCTACCTTCAATTGGAGAAGGTGTGTCACTACCCATTCTTACTGAACCACCATTATAGTATTCAAAAGTCTCAAAATTTTGTTTGTCACTGGTCATGTGGTGAGTGCAGCCACAATCTATGATCTAGACATCATTTTTACTAAATTTAGATATGAGTGTAGTTTTTACATACCTTTCTTCGTCATAATCTGAATCATCTTTTACTTCCACAAACACCATCTCGATGTCTTCATCAGATTCGCTTTCAGTATCATCATCTTTGCATTTTTCTAGGTAACTAGCCTTCTTTCCTTTGTCCTTGTAGTCTTGGGTGTCTCTTCTTTCTAATTTTTTATTTCTTCTATAATAACCTTTGTCATACTTCTTTTAAAATGACCTGTCATTACTTCAGTCATCTTTTCTTCTGTTAGGACATTTTGCAGCAAAGTGTCTACTCTCTTTACAATTAAAACACACAATTGGTAATTTACCTTTGTATTTACCTTTGCCTCTCTACATTCTTCTAGCCATAAGTTCTTCAATTTCATCAAGATCTTTTTCTTCACTTTCACTATTAGTACCTTTTCTCATAGTGAGTTTATGACTTGATTTAGTTATTATTAAAGAAGATTTGAATGAAAACTCTATGTTTGGTAAGACACCATTATCAAAGTTGTTCATCTCAAATCAAATCAATCTTCCAATCAAACTGTCTAGAGTAACATTTCTATTTTCTACTGCTCTCATTTCTTGTATGGTAGATACTCTAATAGCATAAGTAGGCAGTAAGGTTATTAGAATTTTACTTACCACTGTATCTTCTTCAAGTACACCTCCAACTCCTCGAATATCATTGACTACCTCTTTGATTCTTGTGCTATACTGTGTGATGTTTTCACCTTCTTTAATTTTGAGATCATCAAACTTTCCTCTAAGGCTTTCTGCCTTGGCTCTCAAAACATTTATATCACCTCCATGTACAAGCTTCAATTTGTCCCACATCTGCTCTACAATTTTGCAAGTTTTGACATCTTCAAACTCAACATCGGAGAGTGAGGAAGAAAGCTCTATCATCATGCAGTTGTGTTCATGCTTCTCTCTCATTTGTTCAATTATGGGTGCTCCTGTGGGAAACACATATTTAGTATCTAAGTATTGAGTAACATCATTTACAATACCTGATAAGTGGATTCTTATTCTACTTTTCCATGAGGAAAGTTGTCTTTGTTCAGCTTAGGCACATCTCTTCTGTTCATCTTGTCATCTTTAGCTTAGGTCTTGAAACCTTCCTTCTAAGAACATAAGCTCTGATACCAACTATTAGTAATAACTTAGAGGGGGGGGAGGGTAATCAGTGGCCTCAAAAAATAATCCTTAAATCAACCCTTTAAAACTTATTACCAGTTCTAAGCCTCTAGTTATATTCAGTCCTACAAGATGAATGCCATGAAATAATTTTATCAAATTACTATTTGTTGGATTGCTTTGTAAATCCTTCTTTTGTATAATTTCAATTGAGGTTAAAACAGTTTTTTAAGGGAACAGTAACCCTGTACAAAAGAAACTAAAGATAAGCATGATACAACACTACAAAAAGAGAGACATATAGCAAAAAGCAACAGCTGGGAGTAAAAGATAGAAACAATAAGAACCCTCCAGCATTACAACTAGCCAAAAGATGAAACCCAGACAAAAAGAAAACCAGCCACAAAGCATAGTTAGTTCTATTTTTCCACCATCTCAGTAGAGCTAGCCATCACATTTTTATACTTTTCAATGGCCTCTCTGAGATCTACAACTAGCCAAAAGATGAAACCCAAACAAAAAGAAAACTAGCCACAAAGCACAGTTATTTCTATTTTTCCAACATCTCAGTAGAGTCAGCCATCACATTTTTATACTTTTCAATGGCCTCTCTAAGATCTTTAATTTCCTTTGAGCTACCTGATTTCACCTTTGTGGCACTTTCCCGAGTGTGAGTTCCTGGGCCAGCAATGCTTGCGTCAATAGAAGCATCATCATCCACTGTGATGGGAGTAGTGTTCCCATCCAACACTGAGAGAAGCGCCCTTAAGTTTCTATCAGTCACCTTCATGCCTTCATAGTTTTTCTTCATAATACGACTGAGAGTATTTTCAATACTCTGAATGGGACATTCTGTCATATGCTGGCAGAAATTAACCACTGCATTAATTCTAAGTTCCAGCTTCTCCAGCAGTCTTTTATCCATTTCTTCTTCTTGAGTTTCATTGTTCTTAGTAGCCTTATTCACTAGTTCAACCAGGAGGATCATACCTACCATTGATGTCTCTAATTTCATCCAAAAGCCAAGATTTCAGCTGATAATCCATCTTAGCGCGCTCTTTGACTACCTGCATAAATCTTGTAGGTTCTTGGATTTTTTTTGTCTCATTTTCATTGCTACCACTAGCTTTCTCATTATCTTTTTTGTTATTCCCTTCCAGTTAATTGCCCTCTAATTTTTCTGAAGCCTCCCTAGAAAGCTTTCCCTCATTAGACTTAGACTCAACATAATTTACCAGAATGGGAGTGGTGAGAGGGTCGGCCTTCTCTATATTTTTTAGACTCGACTCACTATTCTTCTTCTCAAGAGATTTAGTTCTCACCTCACCTTGGGTTATAGGCTCCTCTGGCATTTTTTTTCCTTCCTAACCTTCTGTTTCCTTTTCTTCAGAGCTTCCCTTACTATCGCTTTCCATATCCTCAAAGGAGCCCGTAATTTCCATCTCAAGGGATTTAGTATCCTCCCTTGTTTCCATACCTATTTCTTGTGAGAAGAACTTGGCCACCTCACCCTTAACACCTCTATCTCCCTTCCCCTTAGCCTCTGATTCATTGTCTGTGTTCATTCCATCCTCCTCCATGAGGATCTTAGCAGGGTCAGCCCTAACATTGCTAGTTTTCTCCTTTCTCTTTTTACTTGGCGTGTTACTGTCATTTGCCATAGGTCTTTTTCCTTTCTTACCCCTATTCGAGCCTTCATCCTGGGAGTTATCCTACAACTTAAAATTTGCATATTTGTAGATCAATAGAATAATCCCATCATGGACAATAGGCTTCTCGACATTCTTTCTGTGTTCCATAATACTGTTACCCAAAGATTTGAGAAGAAAATAGGGAAAAGAGATTTTCCTATTGTATCTAAAATGATTAACCAACATGAAATGGAAATTATAAACCCTAGTATACCAACCCTCAAGGGTAATGTACTACATTAAAGCTTTAACCATTTTAGCCCAAGAAAGATTCATATGGCATCATAAGACATAATCACCCTTCTCTTTAATAAGTAAATCTCTTTCCTCCTGGGTCTTAGGGTACATTTTGGCAGTATTTTTAGCCATAACCGCACTTCTATAATATTTCAAACAAGCCATTTTCAGATCCGTTATTTCAGAAATGATTTTCCCAGAAACAAATAAAGTCTTACCACAGATAGTCACCTTGCCATTGTCCCAGCTATCAACAAACTCCTTTGAGATATCATTATCATAACCATGGAGTATCTCCATATAATACATGACCTCTCCTTCCTTGAGTCTCTTCTAGACCTTGGCCTCTTTTTTCCATTTGCAGACAGAGGGTTCTTCCTGTTTCAACTTTCCACCCATTTTAGCAGTTACCCTGAAAATGGAAAATCGCACACAAAGAGTGTGTTGAGAGCTGTGTGAGCAAATAATGGGATAATTCCACCTTTTTAAATAAATGATAACATATATCTCATAAATGTTATAATTAATGCACTTGTTGTCGTGCGTGCAAGGCTCAAAATTGAGGCAACTCTGATTACTATCTTTTCTTGTCATCATCAAAAGTAATATCTCCAGTTTTATGGTGGATTTGATCATACCTCAACAGATTTAGGGTACCATTTTTTAATCCTTGGTTGCCTTGCCAATCTCTAACGTCAGCACTTAAAACACCCTCATTCTCTAGGCTATTTGCCACACAGTTTGACTCTCTGAAGGCGTGACTAACGTGAGTGATCTCGAACCCTGCTAACAAATTTTTTATCTGATCAATGATATGACCAGTATTCCAAGAGGGAGGATGAATTCCATTGATACAATTAATTGTGTTCATAGAGTTCCCTTCCAACCATAGTTTTGAACAGTTCTATCTTTTTGCTAATTTACAAGCATAGAGCGTCGTCATAGCTTCAACCATATGACTGGTTTGAAAACCAATAGGGATAGTAGAAGCAACAATACATCTACCTTTCGCATTTCTAACAATACACCCGCATCCAATAATGCCAGGATTTCCTTTAGCCGCTCCATCAAAATTCAGTTTATGCCATCCAGACAACAGACTCACGGGAGGAAGGAGAGGGTTTTAGCTTAGAATAAAAGTTCCAGTGCTTAATAAAATCCTTATTAGGGTTCCCTTCCATTAATTTCAGATTTAAATCACAAGCAATTTTAGTATTTTCAATAATGCTGCTAATAATTTTGGATCCAACCAACAAGGGAGTGGAGGTGTTGTTTATGAAAATCGTGTCATTTCTTTCTTTCCAGATCCTCCATATGACATGAGGGGCAATAAAATTCCACACAATTTTTCCCAATTGGTCAGGGGTGAAAGATCTCCATTGATTCAGGAAGTATTTAATAGTATTAGGGAACACTCAGCTAACTTTCTAGAGCTGCAACACAACCTTGAAGACATCGCTTGAGAATTGACAATGAAGCAGGAGGTGAGATGATGACTCAACATCTTTCATACAAAGGTAACATTTGTTGGGTATCATCCAACCTCTTTTGGTCAGGTTCTTAGTAGTAAGGATTTTTGTTAGGAATAAGGTGTCTCAACCTTGGATAATTCCTATTCTTATTATTTGTTTTGTAAAATGTATTTCTTGCAAATAATGTAATTAAGTGTGAGTGTACATGTCTAGATGGCATGTTGATGTGTCACTCCACTTGATGTGTCGACATATTGAATTGTGTGTAAGGAGATCATGGCTGAAACAGTTATGATAGATTCCTATGACATGTAAGACCTATTTCTAGAAGATTTAATGATGGGTGAAGACATGCAAGACATGTGGCAACTGATAAAGTTGAGTACTGTAAACTCTTTTGCAATCGTGGGGTTTAGGGTTCCTATTTTCTTGGAGAATGGTAAAACCCTAATACGGCTATCTTTGGAAGTTGCCCTAAAAAGGTAAGCGCATGATATAAGCATTTTTTCAAGTTGCAGACTATGATAGGAAAAGAGTGTATTGTTGGTATGATCTCGTGCTACTAGATTTGTCTTTGAGTGTCGATTGTCTCCTGAAAGAACTTGCATTGCAAGTGTTTTGTAACCGTTGTGTTGAAGATAATACATTGTGCAGGTTTTGGAGTGCTGGAGTTTTTTACCGAAAGGTTTTCCCTAGGGTAAATCATTGTGTCATTCTCTATTTTTTGTATGCATGGTATATGGCTGCAATATCATTGTCAAAAGTAGTTAACGAATCTGAAATTGTAAGGATTTAAAAAAATTTGCACAATACTTTCCTTTAGAGATTAGTGTAGGAAGTTGTTTCCGCACCTGAGTTTCCTTGCAAATGGTATCAGAGCATGATTAACTTTTGATCCTAGTTGTTGGGTAGGTTTTTTTGAGATAATCTCAAGTTGAGTGGGAGTTTTTCTTTTTGTGCAGAGCATTTTGAATCTTATTTGCAGATTGAGATGGCAAGTTCCTCATACAGTAGAATGGAGGTGGAGAAATTTAATGGCACTAATTTTGAGTTGTGGAACTCAAGATGGAAGACATGCTTGAAGACCATGATCTATGGGAGGCTGCTTCACTTGATGTGAGACCTGCAGTGATATCTCAAGCGGATTGGGAGATCAAGTATCGGAAGGCTAAGGGTCTCATTAGACTCTGTCTAGCAGATGTCATTCTTCTGAATGTTCTTGATGAGACTACTTCAAATTCTTTGTGGAAATGGCTTGGGTCTTTGTATTAGGCCAAATCTCTAGTGAATAATTTGTTCCTGAGAAATAATTTGTATTCTTTAAGAATGGAGGAAGGTGGATCCATAACTGATCATCTCAACGCATTCAATTTATTGATTGCACAGTTGGCATCATCCGGTGCCAAGATCAAGGAGGAGGATTGATGTATGACCCTGCTTTGTTCCTTGCCAAATTCATGGGACCATCTTGTGATGGCTCTCAGAAGTACTATAGTCACATTTTGTATGGATGATGTGGTGTCTTCGCTGCTATCTGAGGAGATGCGAAGAAAGACTTCAGGTTCATCTAAGGAAGTCCTTGCTATTTGCGGGAGATCCAATGACAAAGGAAAGAAGAATGACAATAAGTCAAAGAAGGGCAAATCCAAATCCTTTGAGATTTCTAAGACTCCTAGAAAGTCCAAGGTGAAATGTTAGAACTGTGATAAATCTGGGCACTTCCGGAGGGACTGCAAAGAACCAAAGAAGAAGAAGAAAGGCTCAGATTCAACTTCTAAAAAATCTCAAGAAGATGGAGATGCTTTTATTGCAGCTTTGGTAGCCCATGCATCTAATGATGTGTGGTTGTTAGACTCAGGTGCTTCTTTTCACATGAACTCTCATCAAAACTGGTTCTCAAAATATGAAGAGTTTGATGGTGGAAAGGTGTACTTGGGTGATGATTCTCACCTAAAGATAGTTGGAAGCGGAAGGGTCACTATCAGATTTCCTGATGGACGAGTAAAGGGAATCAATGGAGTTATGCACATTTTGGGTTGTGCATGAAACCTATTATCTATAAGTATGTTGAATGATGTAGATGTGTAAGTTGTCTTTTCGAAAGATGGATGCAAGATGATGAGAGGTTCTATGGTGCTCACTAAAGGTACTAGGAGAGGTACTTTGTTTCAGCTTGATACATGCATTTCTCAGTGCAATAGTTCTTCTATTTCAAAGAAGAGAGAAGATATCACTTCATCCCCACCATGTGAATGAGCAGTAAAGAAGACTGTGGCAATGGGTTCCGATGGCAGTGTAGTAAATGTACCTGAGGGTGCAAACACTTTGGAAGGCAAGCTTCCTACAGAAAAGACAATGTTGTGGCATATGATATTTGGTCACACTGGTGAGAAGGGTCTTAGGACCTTGAAAACTAAAAATATCGTCGAGGGGCTAAATGATTGTAATCTCAAATTTGATTTCTGTGAACACTGTGTTTATGGTAAGCAAAATCATGTTTAGTTCTACTCCAGTTCTCACAAGTCTTCTGGACTTTTGGATCTTATTCATTCTGATGTATTTGGTCCTATAAAAGTTCCTTCTATCTCCATTTCTATATATTTTGTATCTTTTATAGATGATTACAGTAGAAGGACTTAGACATATTTCCTAAAAAGTAAGACACATGTTTTCAGTTGATTCAAGGAATTTAAGGCTCTCATGGAGAATTAGACTGGTAAAAGAATCAAGTGTGTGAGAACTAATAATGGTGGTTGTTTAATGCTGAATGTGAACCTCTCTATCCAACATAAAACCCAACATAGTCATTACACAATCAAGAAACTCACAAAAACAAACATGGATTGTTTGCTCTGCAAGCGTGATTGAAGCGACCTGTTGC
>MU225976.1:0-10020 GCA_018584345.1 Thuja plicata
ATATAAAATCTTCATATGACACAGGATTTGACATTTCTACTTTCTCTCCTCCTTCGCTGCTTACTTGGGCCCCTTGAAACTTCTCTATCAATGCATTTTCTTAGATGTTGCTCTGAATTATTATTGTTTTCTTTTCCTTTATTAAAAATATGAGATAAGAGAAAAACTCTATAAAGGCCCTTAAGAGCTCCAGTGCCCAACAAGCGGCCGGGGACAAGCCATGGATTCAGATTTGCCAAACCCTCCACGGTAAGTATGAGTTTTTGAGTTTTTCATTTGGGTTACAAGTATGCAGACATTTCTGTGCAGAATAATTTTCAGTTAGTTCGAAGATTCTTGGACTAATAGTAATTATGTAAGCATTTTTTTAACATTCTGTGATCTCGAGTCTATTTTCTTATGTGTTCATTTTGAATAACATGCTGAAGATTTTGCAAATTGGGTAGCAAGTTAAGTGAGCTTAACCTTGAAAGAAATTCCATGGATAATGCGTGTGAATTAGAGTAATGCGTGTGAATTAGAGTAATAATTTTTTTTTAATGCGTGTGAATTAGAGTAATAATTTATTTTTTTGTTTTACTCATTTACTGTCGCAATTGCGACGTCCACCATTGGATCGCGACGGGGTTGCTGTAGAGGCGATGCCAACCACCCGTTGCAATGGAATTGGTACCCATCGCAATTACGACGTCAGCCAAGGGAATTGCAACGGGGTTGCTGTAGCGGCGACGCCAAGATCCCGTCGCAATTTCATTGGGATCCGTCGCAATTGCGACGCATTCCACAAGAATTACGGTCAGATGATGCCAGAATAAAGGGGCGCTATAGCGATGGATATCTGTCGTAATTGCGATGGGTGATGACGGGCGTCGTTATTTGCGACTAAAAATGAGCGACGTTTAGTACTGTCGCACATGCGACACATGGATGTCGTAATTGCGACACATAGCCGTCGCAATTCGACCCCAAATGTATTAGTGCTAGGACCTAATCCCTATAGCCTATTTGATCAAAAAAAGACATGACTCTAACTACTTCTACTTACACACTCACACCACACTAACATGGGACTTTATCCTTAGTCCTTAGTACCTTGGTGGTTGGCTAGAACAACCTACAAGCCAAAATTTTTGAAGATCTTCATAAGACCTTAAGGTGATCCTGCACCATTCTCCCCCCTGCACCAAGAAAATCAAGTTACCTTAGGTGTGATGAACTCCATGCTTATTTAATGCTTCTTGAAGTCTCCTTCTACTATCCAAGTAGCCTCTTACTTAGGTTGGTGTTCCCATTTCACTAAGTGTTCCATGTAGATTTTGTTCCTTGTTTTCTTCTTCACTCTTGAATCGAGAATCTTCTCCACTTGTGGCTTAGCTTAGAAAAGTACTCTGAGTTCTTCCACGTCCTTAGTCACCTCTATACTATACTTTCCCTCATCTATTTCTGGCCCCTTGTACTTAATCAAGTCCTTCACATTGAAAATGGGAGAAATGGACATATCCTTGAATAGATCTATCTTGTAGACATTGGAGCCATACTTAGCTAAAACCTTACATGGTCCAATCCTCTTCATCTGTATTTTTCTTGGTATACCCTTCTGTAGCCTATCCTTGTTCAATAATACCATCACCAAGTCTCCTACCTAAAACTGTAAGTCTCTTCTCCCTTCATCCTTCTTAGCTTTCAACTTCTGATTAGCCTCTGTTAATGTCTTATGCACTTGCTCATGAACCTCTCTCATTGACTGAGAAAAATCATCTGCATGTCCACAAATCCCCTCATATCCTTTCAAGTCTATAATCTAAAGAACACCTCTTGGATGTAATCCATATACAATTTCAAATGGACTCTTACGAGTATTCTTGTTTATGATATCATTATAGGAAAATTATGCATGTGGAATAACTTGTTTCCATCCTTGTCCATATTCCTTGGTTAAACATCTCAACAAGTTGCCAAGAACCCTATTGATTACCTCTATCTGACCATCCATTTAAGGATGATATGTAGAACTATGAGCTAGATTAGTACCCAATCTCTTACAGAGGGTCTTCCAAAAGTGTCCCATAAACTTCACATTTCTGTCTACAACTATGCCCATTGGCAAGCCTTGTATCCTTACTATTTCCTTGAAGAAAAGGTGGGAAATGTCATTGGTATCATGTTTTGTTTTACATGGGATAAAGTGACTCATCTTACTGAATCTATCCACTACCACAAACACGTTGTCCAAACCAGTTGGTGTCCTAGGTTGCCCTACTATGAAATCCATACTTATGAACACCCATGGTCTATTTGGGATAGAAAATGGTTGATAAAGACCCACATTTGATGATGTCCCCTTTGCCTTCTGACATACTCCACATTGCTCAACATATCTCCTTATATCTTTCTTCATTGTAGGCCACTAGTAGAATCTCTCCACTAGGTCTAGGGTCTTGTTTAACCCAAAATGTCCACTTAAGCTACCATTGTGCTTCTCTTGGATGAGGTTCTCCCTCATGGAACCCCTTGGAAGACATAGTTATTTCCCTCTAAACAATAAACCATTCTATAAAGTATAGTCTGCATACTCACTATGAAAGTGATTCTCAAAATCATTACATACCTTGTAGATCTCTGAGAAATCTAAATCTCCTTCATAAAGATCCTTGAATCCTTCAACCCCTATTCTCTGTAGCTTTATCTCTTCAACAGTAAAAACCCTCCTACTAAGTGCATCTCCAACCTTATTGTTTACCCCCTTCTTATGCTTGATTGTAAGTGTATGATTGCAGAAAGTCCACCCACTTTATATACCTCAAACTAAGCTTCTATTGTGTGTTTATGTAGCATAAAGTCTGGTTGTTAGTGTATAAAACAAATTCTTTTGGAAAAAAATGGTGGCTCCACCTCTTCAGAGCTTACACCAATGCATAAATCTCTAGATCATAGGATGAATACCTAGACTTTGCTTCATTTAACCTTTCACTAAAGAAGGCTATTGGTCTTCCTTCCTGACTTAGGACTGCCGCCACTGCTATGTTGCTAGCATCACATTCCACAATGAATAACTTATCAAAACTTGGCAACATTAGTATAGGTTGGGTAGCCACTTCCTTCTTCAATCTTAGAAATCCTTCATTGGCTTCCTTGGTCCATATGAACTTTGTCTTGACTCCACCTTTAATGGCATCTAGGACAGGGCACAAATCTCACTAAATCTTCTCACAAACTTCCTATAGAATTGGGCCAACCCATGGAAGCTTCTCACTTTAGTCCCTATCTTAGGAGTAGGCCAACTCAAAATGGCTTCAACGTTTCTTTTATCCATCTTCAAGTTACATTGAGATACTACAAATCCTAGATAGACTAGTTCTTGTTTCATAAACTCACTCTTTTAAAAATTTATTGTGAGCTTCTCTTCTTGTAGTCTTTTCAACACAAGTTCTAGGTGCTTCATGTGCTCTTCTTTTTTTTGCTAAAGATGAGGATATCATCTAGGTATACTACCACAAATACCCCTATGTAATATTTTAGGACTTTGATAATGACCCTCATAAAAGTACTAGGTGCATTTGTAATCCCAAATGACATTACTAACCACTCATATAGCCCCTCTATGGTTTTAAAATATGACTTCCACTCATCTCCCTCTTTCATCCTAATTAGATAATATCCACTTTTAAGATCAATCTTTTAGAAGTACTTATCACCCCCTAAGAAAGCCATTAAGTCTTCTATTCTAGGAATTAGAAATCTGTACCTTATTGTGATCATGTTTATTGCCCTAAAGTCAGTGCACATTCTCCACTTACCTCCTTTCTTAGGAGCCAAAAGCACTAGGATAGCACATGGAGTGATACTCTTTCTTATCATACCTTGGACCAATAACACCTACACTTGCCTTGCAATCTCTTTGTTATGCTTTGGTTTCATCTTGTAGGCAGCCTTATTAGGCAATGATGCCCCAGGCACAAAGTAAATTTGATGACTACTTTCTCTTGTTGGAGGTAGTGTAGATGGTGTTCCTTCATATATGATGTCTTGGAACTGATCTAACAATTGTCTAAATTTTGCAGGCATAGGTACTTGTTTGGGTGTCTCAACCTCATTTGGTTTCACCAAGATTGCATAACCAATTCCTTATTCCTCCTTCATGTATTTTAAGAATTCTTTCCCACTCATTAGAAGAGTATTGGAATCCATCTTTTCCACTATTTGTTCCTCTATCAAAGACTGTATCTTATAAGTTACTTCATTCTTGTTGAATGAATACTTATTCTCCTTGCCATGGTGAACTGCCTCCCTGGCATATTTCCATGGTCTTCCAAGCATGCATCCATTGGTAGCACATCACAAATTATCTTTTCTTGATACTTACCAATAGTAAAATCAACCCACACTTATTCATTAACCAGTATATTTTGTCCCTTATTCAACCAAGTTACTTTGTAAGGACACACATGAGGAATCTTAGTCAACTTTAGCTTCTGCACTGCTTCCTCTGAGATGACATTATCAGTAGATCCAGAGTCTATTAGAGCTCTGCATACTTTTCCAATAATCTTGCACTTGACCCTTAAAAGAGCCCTCCTTTGTTCGTGCTCATCCTTTGTAGGTTCTTTGATCAAAATCCTCCTAAGCATGAGGTTTTCTCCCTTTTTTGAATCCAAACTTATCTCAGATTATTTTGTCATGTCTTCTTCTTGCACATATGCAATCTTCTTTTCACCTTGTGAATATTTTGTCTTATCCAGACACCTATAGGAAGGGTGACACATTTAGACACAATTATAACACTTCATGGAAGAAAAATGTGAGCTTCTTCCAAAACCACCTTATCTTCCTCTTCCACCACTGTGAAAACCTCTTCCTTTGCCATATCCTCCTCTATTGTTTGACTCATGGTTTTTTTCAAAAAAATTAGAGTCTCCTTGGCTTCTGGTGTCATTTCCCCTTCCACTAGAACCACCTCTATGTCCTCCTCTAGAATCTCTACCTCTTCCTCTACCCCTAGAGTTTGAATTTTGTTTCTTTCTGAGTTTTTATTCCACCTTAAGGGCCATTTGAAAACACCCATGGATAGAAGTTAAGGTAAAGAGGCTAAACACTTCTTGTATTTTCCACCTAAGGTCATTGAGTTACCTAGAAAATTTAATGCTTTCTACCTCTTGCACTCTAGACCTAAGTCATAGTTTTTGGAATTCTTCAGTGTAGGATGCCACATCTAAATCTTTCTATCTGAGATTCTATCTCCTTTTGTGTAGTTGGATATCATAATCCTTTGGTAGATAGTTTTCCTTCACCTTTGCCACCATAGATTTCAAATTAGCTATTGGCTTCTTCCCTTCTCTTTGTCTTTCCTCTTGCAATAACTTCCACCAAGTTAATTCTTGTCCTCTTAGTCTTTATTTGGCTATCTTCACCTTTTGTGCCTCTACGATACCATCACACTCAAATTTATTTGTCATACCCTCAATCCACTCCATCACTAACTCTGCATCCATTCGGCTATAGAATACAGGAATGCCTCTTATTTCTTTGTCACTTAGTGCCTTGAGAGCTTTGAGGAATGGTTCCTCTAGTAATGGAGGGTTAGGTTTTGGTTTTTCCTCCTCTTCATCTTGATTCTACTAGCTTCTGCTTCATCTCCTCCATAGCTTCTTCTAGAATTCTATTCTTCACTTGTTGCTCTAAAATGTCCCTTTCCAATTCTGCATTGGTCACCATGGTGCTTTCTCCAATGGATTCACTTCCCTCTGACATACACTATCCACTTCCCAAGCCTTTCAATGGCTCTGATACAACTTTGATGGGGAGATCTAATCACTCAAGATCACTCTTTCTCTTCTTAAGACCCTCTCTTTGGTATTTCTAGGGTAATTCACTCTACCCTACCTAGAGGATACTACTAAGGTTCCTCTACCTCCTTTAGACCTCTCCAACAACTTCAAACTCCCTTAAAGTCCTACTCCATTCAACTATGCACTTTGTGGCTCCCTCACGCTTTCTTGCTCCATAATAATCTTGGACAATAGGTTAAGGTGTATTCACTAGTTTCCCTTTTCTTATAACCAATTTTGATCCACTTGGATGGATACTTTCAAAGATTTCTAGTCGAGTTCTTGCTTTTCAATTTTTTAGGCCTTGTAGCCTTTTTAGCCAATTAGGCCTCCAAGAAAACTGAATTCGTGAGTTTCCTCAAACTTCCCTTAACAATCCACTGAACTAACTATGGATCCTTTCTAAGACCACCCTAGGCTCAAGGATTTCCTAGTGTTTAGGTCTTCAAACTATCCATACATAGGACTTCTATCAAACCCCTATTTTCATGGGTTTCTAGGGCATGTGAACCAGTCTAGGTTCTTTGCTTTTAATAGGTGCTCTAAACAAATCCACCTCTCTTTTCCTTACATTCACTTATCAAGGACACATGCTCCTACATGATCCAACCATTTATTGGCACAAACCAATCCATTTAGCAAGTTTTCATGCTACTATTTTGTACAAGCTCCTAGCTAGAATACCTCTGTACTCACCTAGGGCTTGATCAAAAATTAGTCCCCCTACACACAGACTCTAAAATTCATATTTACACTACTTATACAATCCCCTACTTGATTCCAAGTGGCCATAGTTTTCCAACCATGGGAACTCAAGTGGGACTCATATTTACGAGATTGGTTCAGAATAAGATAGTGAACCAGTAAAACTAAAAGAATTTACAAAATGAACAACAAAAGTGCCAAACTACCAAGTTAGCTCCACAAAGAACAACTACATAACAAAACACAAATTCTCAGTGCATTAATTTATTCCATTCAATCCATTCAAGGTTTGGATGATGGCTTTGTTTCAATTACACTCAGTTTCTTGTTCTTTCAAAAGCTCAATCCATACAATATGAGGACCAACCCTTAGATTAGGGTTTGTTTGACCTTATATATGTTATCCCCTTATTTTTATACCCTAAGGTTAGGACTTGGACACCATTAAATCTATTTCCTATATTTTAGGAAATGTTGTCAATGACAACTTTGCAAAGTTGCAAAGTTGTCATGAGAAACTTTACATCTTTTGCAATATTGACTTTCACTTACCCTCACATGCACAACTTGACCCAAACTAATTCCATTGGATCCTCAAACATTTAAAAACATGAAAATTTCAAGTGCCACTCCATTTTGGAGTTTTGGTCAGAGTTTGACCATCTTTGACTTTCCTAGGACCTAAGCCCTATAGCCTATTTGATCAAAACAAAGAGATGAATCTAACTACTACTTACACACTCACACCACACTAACATGGGACTTTATCCTTAGTCCTTATTACCTTGGTGGTTTTCTAGAACCACCTATAAGCTAAAATGTTTGAAGATCTTCATAAGACCTTAAGGTACTCCTGCACCACACACACACACGCACACACACACACATATGTATGTATATGTATGTATATATGTGTGTGTGTGTGTGTGTTTGTGTGTGTGTGTGTATGTATATATATATGTTGTACAATGGCTGATATTTATAATGGCCTCTCATCAACCATATATCTTCATCATTCATCACTATCACATTCTTCAACACAATTGATCTTTTTGCAACATCCTTTTACCCCGAGTTTGTTTGGAGTTCTTCAATTATGTGGAAGTAAGAGAAAGAGTAAAGAAGCAATGTTTCAACCCATTGCCCGGAATGGTGGTGGAAGTAAGATTGGGCTCAAAGAAGCAATATTTCAGCCCATTTCCCAAAATAGTGCTGGAAATAAGACCAAACCTAAAGAAGCGGTATTTCAGCCCATTTCCCATAAGGGTGGTGGAAGTAATACTAAGCTTAAGAAATTAGTAACTCGTCCCATTACCCATGATGGTCGTGGAAGTAAGATTGAGCTTAAAGCACCAGCAATTCAGGCCATTTCCCATAATGGGCATGTCACTATGTTTTGATCCTCCCTGCAATAAAGGTGGACATATGAGCTTTCAATCATCTTGTGTGACAACTTTTATGAGCTTATGAGTGAAGAGGAGGAAGAGCTTGACTTGTCTTTACATCTTTGATACCATGAGACATTATAATTAGGGTTTTCAGACCTTTGATATCTGAGAAGCAAAATCTTAGAATTGCATTTGTATAGCTCTTATTTGTCTGAGTTGCCTTCAACCCATGTAGGTTAAATCTAGGAGTTTTAAAGATATTTATAAATTAATTTATACTTTTGTCATGTTTGTTTTTGGATTCATGTTTCAACTGCTTTGTTATGGTTTTCTCATTTTTAATGTAATTGTGGTTTTCTAAATTGGAAGAATTGATATTGAAGTTTTCACATGCATTGTTACAACTTGCATTTGCCTGATTTTCCCTCCATCCATATGGGGTAAATCTAGAAGTTCCAAACTTGATAATTATAATTTAATTTGTAATATTTTCATGCTTGTTGTTAGATTTAGGGTTGGACTGCTTCGTTATTGGTTGTTTTAGCCTTGAACTCATATCTTATATTATTTTTTTAGAAAAATATTTATAATTATTTTAAGTGGAAGGAATAATGTGTGATCTATTTTTTTTTTTTTTATGATTGTAATTTTTTTGAATAGAGGAATCGATATCTGATGGGAATTGATATCTTAACATATAATTATAATTTTCATTTGTCTGAGTTGCCCTCCACTCATATGAGTAAATTCAAGATTTCTAAACTCAAACAATCATATGTATTTTCCAAAGGCTTGACTGTCTCATCTGTCTAATTTTATATATTTCTAAATTAATTTATGATTTTTTCATACTTGTTGGATTCATATTTCCACTGCTTTGTTATTGGTTGTTTCAATCTTGGAGTCCTACCCTATTTTATCTTTCCGCAAAGTCTTAAACTGCATTATTATCACTCTCATCTGTTTGAACTATTTTAATCTTAAAATCATGTTCTAATTTACTTTTTCCATAATATTTTAACTTTTCTGAGTAGAAGAATTAATATTTGATTATAATATTTTCATGCTTTATGTTGCACAATTTGTGGACAACTTTTTTAAGGAAAGCCCTACACAAAAGCACATCCATTGAAACTAAAAGTATTAATAAACAAGTCAAATGGACAGGTAGGGAATACACATTTTATTTCAAAATTTTATAGGAGTCTCATCTAGTTGGCTTTAATAGCACACACTGACGGCTGATTTCTAAACTAAAAGTGTTAAATAGTTAAAATTGACTAATTGATTAATATTTCACGATCCCCTCCTTACAAAATCAACTTAATACTATATTTACTTTTAAATAGCGGCCTTCCATTCACTTGATTGACCACAAGCTATTACCGATCTCTATTTAATTAGATTGATTTCTTTTAACCTTAACCATTTGCAGATTCCCATTTTCTCCATCAACCCAGCAGCTGATATTAGCAATGGTGTCTTCATCAAATAAAAGACATAAATACATATAAAAATGCATATACATATACATATACATATGCATATTCATATATGATGTATCCCAAAATCCTCAAGAATAATAACTTAGAAAATACACAACAAAATTGTAGAATTTGAATTCTTCAATAAAATTCTCCAATTTACTCTACCCTTACAATGAAAGAAAACTCCTACTTCATACAATTCTGAAAATTACCATATTTGGCATATTTTGGGGAAAAACCAAAAAAAACCATATTTTTCCATTTTTGGTACTTTCCAAAACTCATCCTATGAATCCCAATTTTTCCCAAGAAAAGCCCCCAGCTAAGGCAAGATGAATTTCCAACTAATCCACGAAATCAAAGACACGATTTCAGATTTATTACAAAAACAACTTTCTAAAATAATTGAAAAAAACAAGAAAAGCCAATTTTGGAGGCCAAGATTATATTTATGGCTCCCAAAAAAGGTCAAAATAGCCACCAATTGAGCTAATCTCTATTAACAATCCAAATAACTCCTCACCACCAATATGCCTATAAATTTGAGCAAAAACCCACATCCAAGTCAAAATTTATGACGCTCAGAAGCTCCTACACACACACAATATATATATA
>MU225976.1:21586-56151 GCA_018584345.1 Thuja plicata
TGAAATGAGGATATTTATCTAACAATTAAATATTATTTAATTCCTTTTTCATGTGTCTCAGCTAAAGAGGGTGAATTTAATTTAATTAAAGTGCTAGGACTTTATAATTAAATTAATTCAATCATAGTGTTTATTTAGCCAATAGATATTTAGGAATTAAACATGATGTATGATTGATGCAGATTCAGGATTTTCTACATTTGACACTCAAGTCGAGTAGAGTCAGTTAAAACTCAAAATTGCCTAGTACAATAGGACTTTGATGATTCAGAAGAATGACAAATGAAACAAAATTGGTTAGGGTTGCAAGATGCCAATTTTTGGGTGTTACATTTTTCCCCTCTTTGAATTGATGTGCGAGCAGTGAATTGATTCAAAGAATAGTCTAATGCCTAAAGCACAAAAGAATAGATTTGAAAATTGATGATGCAAATGTTTCAGAGCCATCTCCAAAACAGAGCTTGACTCTCTGAAGTCTAGGTTAGGTTGCCAAGATGCCGGTCAAATAGATATCTTTCACAAGACTGTCCCCAGAACAAGGCTAAACCTTCAGGAGTCAGGGTTAGATTGTCCCGATACCTGTCTCAAAAGATAGTAAAATAGTGCTTTAGGACTATCTCCAGAATGAAGCTTAGTCCCCCAATATCTAGGTTAGATTTCCCAGACACTGGTTAGATTGACATCTTTCACAAGATTATCCCCAGAATGAGGCTTCACCCTCAAGAGTCAGGGTTAGATTTCCCTGATACCTATCTCAAAAGATAGTCAATAGAGATTTTAGGACTATCTCCAGAATAGAGATTAGTCCCCCAATATCTAGGTTAGATTGCCCAGACACTAGTCAGATTGACATCTTTCACAAGGTTATCCCCAGAGCGAGGCTTAACCTTCAAGAGTCAGGGTTAGATTGCCCCGATACCTGTCTCAAAAGATAGATAGAGATTTTAGGACTATCTCCAGAATGAAGCTTAGTCCCACAATATCTAGGTTAGATTTCCAGACACTAGTCAGATTGACATCTTTCACAAGGTTATCCCCAGAACAAGGCTTAACCTTCAGGAGTCAGGGTTAGATTGCCCCGATACCTATCTCAAAAGATGGATATCTTTCACAAGGTTGTCCCTAGAATAAGGCTCAACCTTCAGGACTCAGGGTTAGATTGTCTTGATACTTGTCTTAAAAGATAGTAAAATAACGGTTCAGAATCATCTCCAAGATAGAGCTTGATTATAAGGGGTCGGGGTTAGATTGCCCTGATACCTATCCCAAAAAGATATTTTTCAAGAACCATCTCTAGAACGGAGCTTGATCCTCAATAATCTGAGTTAGATTGCTCAGATACTTAAAAGATGGCAAGATGTAAGGAACAAAGATGCCCTTATTGATTGAAAGTCATGGAACACCCAGTTTTGACTGTGAGGTATGAAAAACTGAACATGCCCTAGGTGATGAGATGCCCCTAGCAATGAGGACTTTTGAAAATTAGATCAGATTGATTGGAATAGATTCAATGATGTAATCATCCTATCCCCTCGGGAGTGAAATAGAAAGATGACACGTCATAATGATGATGGAGAGCAAAAAATTGCAGATAGATGTTGAATCAAAGATCAAGAAGAACTTAGAATAGATTACAGAAGAATTCAGAAGATTGAGAATCAATTTCGAGTGATTTCAAGGTCTGGTTGACCAAGTTTGACTAGAGTTGACTTGAGTTGACCTAAGTTGACTTTTGAGGAAAAAATTCAAAGATTTTAGAAAATGATGATATGATAAGATTTTGATAAGAAAGTGATGTCATAAAGTCGACTGCACAAGTGGCCAATTGCGTCAGTCCCAAAAATTTTAAAATGCGATTTTGAGCGATATAGAAGTGTCAGATTTTGATTTCGATTTCGATCGCGAAAATGGGTTGAGCATATAGCTAAAGATAGAGAGCGAGGATCAAACACTTGGTCAGTCATGATGAAACCAAGGCTCTAAAGAATAACTCCCCTATGTATGAACCTAGGAGAATGCAAAGAAGAGAACACTAAATTGCTGCCACAATGCAAGTCTAGAATGAAAACGCAATCCTATGCTAGATGCAATATGAAAATGCAATTCTAGGAAATGGTTGTGAGACCCATCATATATTTATCATCATTGAGAATTTTTATTTTTGGAATAGCAAAGTCGATACAACCCTTACTAGCGCCACAATGCAACCATAAGGATATGAATATGACTTGCATCAGATAAAATGTAGGAAACAAACGTAAGCACCAAGGCACAAAAGCCAAGATGACCTGAACATTGTTTCCAGTTAATGTTGCAAGAGTACACCAGTATCAAGGCATTCAAAGCCAAGATAACCATGAGTGTGATCATGCATAAACAAACAAATCAATAACAAGAAAAATAATAACAAACAGAGCAATAACAAGCAAAGAGATAGTACCAACCTCACCATGGCGTACAAATAAACAAGATTGAGGGATGTGAGGCCATTCCACCTTAGTGCGGGAGCTCTTAGCAAATACACCCTCTTTATTTGACATTGCTAGATCATCAGGACTACACCAACAAGCAGTAGATAAATAAAATATCAATGAAATCCATGAGAATAGACAGCATACAAAGAAATATTCAAACATAGCTCAGCTAGTTTCAAAGTTTGCAAATGTGTTCATGTTTAGAGGATGTTAAAAAACACCATTGTGCTTGTGAGTACATTATGTTTGATTGTTATCGATAGATGTTTACATTTGAGATATTTGATGTGTGTTAAAAAAAATTGATGTGTCCAAAGATAGTGTTAAAAAACACTGTTTATGGTGGTGTTGAAAAACACCAGGTTGTGTCAGTAGCGAGTTGTCCTTGAGAAGTGAAAAGATTACTGACTTAGGTGTAAACCAAAGATGTGATCAAATGAGGGGGCCCGTGCCCCCAAGTAAAGATGACTGACGTGACATATGTTGTGAGGACAACAAGATTTGATTGCCCCCAAGTGTATGGCATTGAATCAATGACAAGTCAGGAAGGTCTGCAAAGGAACCAGAGTGTCACAAAAGTGACCGAAAGATATGTACAAACTAAAGAATAGAATCATCAAGATTGAGTATCAATAGATAGAGCATTTGAGTATAACACCAACTATAACAGATGTGAGCAATCTCAATAGTATAGCGATAGTAGACAAACACAGTGAGAACCACTGGTGACCAACGCGAGAGAGATGCTCAAATCAAACGATCATGGTATAAGCCATACATCAGTAGGCAGACATAGTGAGAACCACTGGTGATTGATGTGAAGAAGGTCCTTAAAAGATAAAAGGACATTTCCCCCTAGATCAGGAGGGTTTCCCTGAGAGTATGACCAATTTCAATCCATGTGAGTTAGTGTCTTGATGGGAACTGAAAGCAAATGAAAGCAGGGAAGCAGCAATGCAGGAAAGCAAATGCATAAAGCCAAGTGGTGTTGCGATAGGTATAGCATTGTGGAACAAGAGGTGCTTGTTTACCAGGTTTTCACCTCCTTGGTAGAAATTCTTTTTTTTTTTTTTGCTACCATGACGCTTGTTTGCCAGGTTTTCATCAATGGCACTTTTTTTCTTTTTCTCTTTTTTTGTATTTTTTTAATTTTTTACTTTTTTTTGTATTTTTGGAATATATAAATTTTTTGGAGATACATCAAAGTGCCTATCGCTAGGTTTTCACTAAGATGATCATTTTTTCAGGACTTTACCATATTTTTAGAATTTTTTCAGGACTTTAGTATATACATGAGCATACTGAAGATGTCTCTGTTGTAGAACCGCCTTAGATGAAGAGCGTTGATGGGATCTTTGAGTTGTTCTCCTTTAGTAGTAGAGAGTTGATAGGTACCAAACCCAAACACTGCAGTAATAATATACAGATCGAGCCAATTCAGTTCAAACTTCCCTTTCTGGATCCAATGTTGTTGATTCTTAGGTTCTCCCTCAAAACGAGGTCACCCAGTTGGAAATCTCTTGGTCTAACCTTTTTATTATAGCTCTTGGACATCCTATTTTGGTATGCTCTCAGGTGATCGAACACCACTTGGCGATGTTCATCAATTAATTCTAGCTCTTGTAGCTGAGATATTTTGGTATCTTCATTAGTAATGAGGCCTTTCAGAGAGACTCGCAGAGAAGGAATCTCAACCTCAATAGGTAGCATAGCATCTGCTCCATAAACCAATGCATAGGGAGTAGCCCCTGTTGGTGTTCTTGTACTTGTCCTATATGCCCAAAGAGTTAGATTGATCCAGAGATACCAATCTCATTCAGATTTATGCACTATGTGATGCAGTATCTTAAGGATTGTTTTGTTGGAAGCTTCCGCCTGTCCATTACCCTGAGGATAATAGATGGAAGACCAATGTTGAGTAATTTTAAATTTAGAGAAAAGCTCTATCAAATCCTTGGTTCTAAATTGTCCCCCTTTATCTATGATAATCATTGAGGGTACACCATGCCTGCAGTTGATGTAATTGAGAATAAACATAGCTACTATTTTGCCACTGGCAATGGTGAGAGGGACTGCCTCCACCCACTTAGTAAAATAATCCGTAGCTGTAATGATAAAATTATGTCCATTGGAGGACAAGGGGTAGATCTGCCCCACTAAATCAAAGGCCCATTGTTGAAATGGCCAGAAAGTTATGAATGGAATCAGCTCCTTGGCTAGAGCATGAATCATGTTTCCATGTAATTGACATTGTTTGCAGGACTTAGCAAACTGAGTTGCTTCTTTTTCCATATCTAGCCAATAGTAACCAGCTCTAATAAGTTTACGGGCCAATGTCAGGTCGTTAGAGTGTGACCCACAAATGCCTTCATGCACCTCTACTAACACTTGTTTAGATTCATCAGGTTCTAAATACCTAAGGAGGGTACCGTCTAGACCACATCTATACAAGTCATTAGCGATGATGATGAACCATGAAGCACTGTTGATTAGGTGACGTTTCTCATTCTGAGAGTAAGTGTCTAGAATAGTCTGGTCACATAGGTAGGAGAAGATGTGATGGTAGTGGGATGAATCATTTCCTATGACAAAATAGATCATCTAGGAATTAGGGGAGTCATAGGCTGGGTAGCGTAATGTCTCCACCAGGAATTCATGTCTAAAATCATTTTTAGGCATCTGTAACATAGAGGCAAGAGTAGCCATGGCATCTGCCACTTTATTATCTGCCCTCAGAACCTGTTGAAATGTGATGAGTAAAATATTGTTTAAGATCATCAACCAAACATTTATAAGGTATCAACTTGTCATCCCTTGTCTGATAGATGTCATTGACCTAATTGATGACCAACTGGGAATCTCCAAGAACATTTAGTTCATCTACGCGCCACTCAAGGGCGATCTTCATATCGTTGATGAGGGCTTCATACTCAGCAATGTTGTTCATACAAGGAAACAACATCTTGTATGCTTTTGGTAATGAGTACCGTTGAGGTGTAATGAATAGTATCCCAGCACTTGACCCTTGTTGGGTAAATGAACCATCAAAAAACATAGTCCATGAGCGATGTGTAAGAAGTAATATGGACTCATCTGGAAATTCAATGTGCAATGGTTGATGATCACCTAGAGGTGCTTCTGCCAATTGATTTGTTATTGCTTGGCCCTTAATGGATTTTCTTTCAACATATTCAATATCAAACTCACTGAGAAGCATGACCCATTTAGCTAGTCTACCTGTGAGGGTAGCTTTACTGAGAAAGTATTTCAAAGGATCAATTTTAGCAATTAGACATGTAGTATGAGCCAGCATATAGTGCCACAATTTTTGTGAAGCAAACACCACTACAAGGCAAGCCTTCTCTATAGTAGAATATTTCATTTCATAAGAGACCAGAGTTCTACTAATTTAATAGATAGCCCTTTCTTTCTTGTGCTGATCTTCTTGAGCCAATAGGATACCCAATGATGTATTCATGGAAGATATGTAAAGTATAAGTTGCTTCCCATGAATGGGAGACATCAAGATTGGTGGGTTCGCAAGATATTGCTTGATTTGTGTGAACCCTTCATCACATTCTTTATTCCACTGATAAGCCACACCCTTGTGCAAATTCTTGGTAAATGTTTGTGACTTGTCCGCCAGTTGAGAGATAAAATGTCGGATAGAATGCAGTTGGCCTTGAAGTCCTCTCATTTGTCTGATATTTTTTGATGGTGGAATTTCCATGATGGCTTGTACTTTTGCAGTATCTACTTCAATACCTTTGGTAGAGATGATATAGCCAAGTAACTTTCTAGATGTTACACCAAATATGCATTTCTTAGGACTGAGTCTGAGATTGAATTGTTCCATACGATCTAGTATAGGACCTAGATTAGCAAGATGTTTCTTTCAGTGCATGCTCTTAGCCAAAGTGGCATCCACATAATCTTCCATAGTTTTATGCATCATGTCATGAAATATGGTGGTAACCACTCTCCGATATGTAGCACCAACATTTTTGAGTCCAAAGGGCATGACATTCCAACAGAAGGTGCCCTAGGCACATGTGAAAGCTATTTTCTCTTGGTCCTCTGGCGCAATTTTATCTGGTTATAACCAGAGAAACCATCCATTAGAAAATATATTTCATACCTAGCTATCCTATCTATGATCATATCAATGTTAGGCAATGGAAAATCATCCTTAGGAAATGCCAAATTTAGATCTTTGAAGTTTGTGTAGACTCTTATAGATTTATCATGTTTTGATACTAGAACAATATTAGAGATCCACTCTGCATAATCAATTACTCTGATAAACACTTCCTTAAGAAATTTCTCCAATTCAACTTTGACAAGTAGAGCTACATGTGGATGCATTTTGTGAAGCTTCTACTTGACAGGCTTAACACCTGGTGCAATGGATAGATGATGTATGATTAGATTAGGGTCTAATCTCAGCATGTCTTAATATTTCCATGCAAAGTTAATCTTTTTGTTTCTAAAGAATGTAGTGAATTCCTCTCTTTCTGCCTCTGATAGTGATTGTGCCAAGTGAATAATTTGAGGTTCTGCCTCTGTACCCAAGTTGATAGGTTGAGTTGGTTCAATAAGAATAGATGAGATTTCCTAAAAATGACTTGGGAGTGCATCAAGTATCTCATTCGTAGGTGCCTCAGAGAGGTTTTCACCTTTGGATACGTCTTTTATTTTGACTATTTTAGGCTCTGATACTGCCACAACGTGGTTTTCACCATCAGATTGCCTATTTTTTCTTATTTTTATTTTGTGACTAAGATACTTGTTTTCATCCTTAATCATGTTAACACTTGCTTTGCTAGTAGGATACATTAATGGTTTGACAGCGTGTAGGTAACAGGTAAGAGTGTAATCATTCTGGAACGTAAGAACTTCATTAGATGGGGAGGTAGAGTTCCAGTCTATAAGCTTAGGATGGAAAAGTGAAAGAGGAGTGACAGGTTCAAGTGTGTTCATGGTATAATCATCAAAGGCATGGAAAATCAAGTTGAGACCCAAAGTGATCTCGTCCAAAGGTATAGTTGAATTCCTTTGATTCCTAGTGACCGTAGTAGATGACATGTTAACATCTAGGGAGTTAGACTCATGTGACCTTACACAAGACCATTCACCTACTTTGAGAAGGTTTTCATATGTATTTGTTGTATCTGTATCTCTATCAGAAGTGTCATATGATAAGTTGTCAAACTCACATTCATGGGAGTTTGTTTCATCATTAGGTCTCATGTCAAGAACGTGAGTAAAATCAACTCTTTGTCCCCAGTTGGGATGAGTTCTACCTAGAACCTCTGCTATGGTCAGATGAGCACCTGTTGACCTAGGTACCTCAGTAGTGTTTGTAGCATTAGCTACCTCTTGTGTAATGAGAAGTGACTAGAATTCCTGGTTAAACTGTTCTTGAAATGGTGGTGGTATGTATAAATCACCCTGATGACTAGGGTTCTGAGTATATATGTCTTTCCACTCTTCATAAGTTAATAGAGCGAGTGAAGTGGTGGTATGAGAATCACTGTCAATGTCTACTATACTGACATGTGGTACAAATTTATCTAGTTCAAAAAAGAATGCTGCCAAGTCTGGTGGAATATGATAAGGAAAAGTATCCTCATCAGAGCTGTCTTTAGGTTCTGCAATTGTAGGTGTTTCTTCAGGTGTTGGTTTCTTATCTTCTTGAGGTACAAACTTGTTTATTCCCAAATGGAATGTGAGATTTTGGAAGCCTATACCTATAGAGTCACATGTTCTATGACCAATGGCTTCAAGTGGTGCAATCAATCCCTTATGATTTGCACCTATGGGGCCATTTCCTTTATAGCCAAAACGTTGCATAATAGATAAACCTTTTCCATATTGCTCAGGTTTTATGTCATAAGGAGGATTATTTTCAGAATTGTCTTCTCCTTTATAGATCCAAGCTTTGATAGCTCTATTTTTAGCTTCTTCTTCTAATGGTACTGTGGCTTGTACAAAGGTACCACCATACTTTGTTGGAGGAGGAATCGTAGAAGGTTTAGTGTTCTCAGAAGGTCTCCCAAAGGAACAGGGAGGCAAAGGAAAAGATGTAATAGATAACATAGGTTCAATCTAATATCCTCCCATATCAATTTCTTTGAGCGTCAAGCTCTTTTCCATTTCTTTTAATTTATCCTCAAGGATTTCAATAGATTCTCTGTTGGTAGGTACAAGGATGTCAATAGATTTTGTGAGGGCATTGCAATCATAGTGCGTATTAGCAAGTATAGTCACTTCAGAGCCTTGGAATGGGAACTTAATGCACTAATGGTATGTGGAAGGGATAGCTTGCATTTCATGTATCCATGGCCTTCCTAACAAGATATTGTATGCCAAAGGGATGTCAAGCACTTGATAGATAACATCTCGTTCAACAGGACCAACTCTAATTGGAAAAACAACTAAACCCTTGGATTTACGTTCTTCCTCATCATAGGCTTTAATGGTAATCTTTTTGTGAGCATCAATGTGATCTTTGCCATAGCCTAACTCAATAAGGAAACTAGAAAAGTAAATATTTAGTCCAGCACAATTATCTATGAGAACACGGCAAACACGCTTTGGACCTATCATGACTTCAATGTGCAGAGGATTATTATGCGGGTGACTCAAAGAATGGTAATCTTCCTCAGAGAAAGAAAAGTAATGTGAGGAGGTCAAGTGACCTACCATAGATTGAAACTGGTCAAGATCAAGATCTTTTGGGACATTTTCCTTAGTGAGGGCTTTGTCCAGGATTTCCCTATGAGTAGGGGAGATTTTCAGGAGCTCAAAAATAGTTATCTGAGCATTAGTACATTACAATTGATCAAGAATGTTGTAATTGGTAGCATTAGATGAGGAACCCACTTTTGGATTCTTTGTAATAGAGTCAACCTTAGCTTTGTCTAAAGGTTGAGTTGATGTAGATATAGAAAGCTCAGGGCCTTTGAGAATGATTTTAGCATGAGATCGAGTAACAACATTAGCGCTCACTTGAGACTGTCCTTGTTTAGAAGACTAAGGTGTAGACCCTCCCAAAATGAAAGGTGTTTTAGACTTGGAAGTATCTTCCTTTCCCTTAAGAATGAGGACATTACAGTATTTAGTGTCAACAGGTTCAACCATATTAATGACATTATCATTATTGGTGTAAGTATAGTTGACCTTAGCATCAGTATTTTTTCCTTTAGATGATTCACCTTTTCCATGAGGAGGGAATGGATCCTTGAAAGCTTGGTGATCTGATTTTTTTTTTTGACTTCCCACAGCAATAACCTCACTATCGATGAGATCCTGGATTGTATGCCACAACTTAAGACAAGTAGTTATTTTATGACCTTTTTTTTGGTGAAAATCACAATAAGAAAATTCATTCCACCAAGATATTCTTGGTTGCAGATCATAAGTTCATGGATTAGCCAATGGAGTAAGTAAATGATTTTCCACAAGAGTCTTGTAAACTGCCTCAAGAGGTTCTCCTAAAGGAGCGAACTCACGCTTGGGCCTAGGAGCCCAAGGTTTAGGTCTAGAAAATTGTGAAGTACTCGGTTTGGATTCTGTCGCAGCCTGTTCAATGGCTTTGGCCGCTTGCATCATGGTAGTGAGATTAAAGGCAGCCTTGGAAGGCTTAGCAGTCACATTGTCTACAACTCCATCATTCACAACATTTTGGTTCTTGTTGGGAAATTTGGATTTATCTTTTCTTGAGGAAGAAGACCCTTGTTTATTTTCCTTGTGTAAGGTCAATTCTCCTTTCTTGATCATAAATGTCTCAATTCTTACAGCTTGTTTAATCATGTCATCAAAGGTTAGAGGACCTTGTAGTTGTACTTGATACCCAAAGTTGGGGAGAAGATTATCGAGAAAGATGTCCAACTTTTTGGATTCAGGTATCTTGCGAGAATATCGTGTATAAAGTTGTCTCCATCTTTGGAGAAATGTCAAGAAGGATTCCCCATTTTTTTGTTTCAAGTTGCAAAGATCTTGAATATGAACCAGATGTTGGATGTTGTGAGAATAGTGTTGTAGAAATAAATTGGCAATTTTGTCAAAGGTCTTGATGCCAATTAGTAGTCTAGAGAACCATTCCATAGCTGATCCTCCCAAACTACATGGGAAAATATGCATAAGATAGGTTGTGTCATGCATGAATTCCATGGAGAGGGCACCAAATTCTCTCAAATGGTCTTGAGGATCAGATGTACCCAAGTATTTTTCATATTTAGGAAGTTCAACTCCTTTGGGAAAAGGAGGCATGTGAAGATCTTTATCAAATGGGAAAGGACAGATGCTTTCCAACATGAATTGTGTGACAGGTTTGTCTTTCTCTTTCAAGAGTTGAGAGAGTTGCTCTCGCATAGTTTGCATTTCTTTGCGCAAGCAGGAATTTTTAGTTTCTTCCTCTTTCTCAACAAGTGTTTCTATAGCATAATTGGAAGGTAACTTAGCCCCTTGATTGGCTAGTTCAAGAATGTATTTTTCTTTTTCCTCAGCTAGTAGAATTCCCATCATTTTACTGAATTCTTTGTTAGCATGAGCGTGTGCAATCTCTTCTTAAGTGATTTCAACTTCTACATCATTAGGGAGGTCTTCAGAATGGGACTTACCCCAATTTCTAAAGAGGTTAGTTCTGCTAACCTCACCACCTGATTGATTATTATCTGCCATCTTGCCAAAATGCAAGGATTCAAGGTGTAAAGACTTGGTATGAAAAGATTGAGTGTTCTCTGAATTTGGGTCTTCTTGGAATAAAGGATTTTGAACCCTACTAAGATCCAAATGAAATGACCTGTTATTGTAAGGTCGACGTACCAGAGAAGGAGATCAAGATGATTCCTCACTAGATGTAGCTGGTAATGGTGTGGAAAGTATAGATTCATCTTGATTGATTGAATGAAATGTTTTACCACTTCGAGCTATGATAGTCATAGACAAAGTTTTGAACAAGGAATGTGAACTAGGACCAAACTTGAAACTATCTCAAAGTAGTTGCACAAAACCTGCCAAAAGGTGAAGTATCCTTGGTGCAAACTGTCTAAGATGAGGCCAAAAAAAGCCAAGAGATGACTATTACGACACAAGGCATGACGACACGGATGAAATAAATCAAAAGGACATGAGACAAGACTAGTTTAAGCAAGAATCACGTAGTTCTCAACCCAAGAAACCAAGTTTCAGACTGTGTAAAGATAGATGGAAAAAAAATAGACCCATCTAAGAGACCAGTTTTGACAAAAGGACAACTAAATGGCAGATTTTAACTCACTATTTTGGACAAAAGACTGCAGTTTTGTGCAATGAAATGTTGTATTGCGAGAAGTTTCTCACCGAACCACGTGAAGAAATGCTCTCTTCGTGCGAAGAATGACACTAGTTGATAGAATAAAGATTGATAGAGTAATGGCAATATTGCCAAATATCACATGATAGTATACTACGTATTGCATGAAGATTCTCACCGAATGATGCAAAGATTTAGAAATTTCACACGAAACTATGCAAATGTTGAAAAAGGGACATTTACAGAATCAGACTGTTAAGACCAGTTTGCATTTTCCAAGATGAAATCATGTTGTTTTCTGACAGATAGTTCAAGTTACAGATTGTTTTGGACATGTTCAAGATTGACAGTTTGTGTATTTTGATGATAGTTTTGATTATTCAAATGATACACCCACACAAAACACATTAAATAGAATGTTTGTAGTACCAGAACAAGAACATCACAATCCTAGGATAGCCAGGACAATATCTATTGAATCCCCACTTGAACCAAAGTTCAGCTACACTTACTCTTAGCAGATAACTTAGAAGCTTGGAAGCACAGGCTCCTCCTTACATATGCACTCACTTCTCAGGCATACCAAGCTTCGGACCCCAAAGGAATTGCTTCCCAAAGGGTTGTTTTCTCTACTAAAAACCGTAAGAATGTGGGGCATCTTAGTTGGTCTCTGACCTTCTACACCAACAAATAGAAGTTTTTTGGAAACTAGAACAACAGTTTGTAGTAAGGACATCCGTTCAGGTAGTTGTGATCAAGTCATTTTCCCAATAAAGGGGGCTCTCCCAATCCGTTCAAAGCAAGGCTTTCACCTTAACGATGTCAAGACTTTAATGCACCACTAGGGTACTAGAGGAGATTTTGGTTGCCACAATGAATTCACACCTGTCTATTGTGACATTAATCACAATAGCATTTTTTGTATACCGGTTTGGAAGGGCTTGGCTTTAGCCTGTTACCGGTTGGGCAACCACTCTCACCGGCTCTGCTAAAGCTCTCAGGAGGTAGCCACTCTAGAAGAATAACATGAATTTCTCTTACACTCAAGATCCATAAAGGTGAGGGGAGAGGATATGTTCATGTATTTCTTAGGATTACAATCTAAAAAATACTTCAATCACGCAAGACAATGATTCATTTTAAGCACCAACAGAAGTGTGTTTTAACTACTGAAAATAGATATAAGAAGTTGCGAAAACATGTAAGGTCTTCGAAAAACATCCTGCAATAAAACCCATTAGTATTTCATAATTCCTTTCTTCATATCAGCATCCTACAACAAACATGTCAGAAATTTATGATGGCTTTCTCTTTATCTCAGCGTCCTGCAAACCATTGTCAAGTTGTTTCAAAAGATAAAATCAGAGAAACACAGTTGTCAGAAAATAGAAGGTGGTTAGAAAACTGAGACAATAAAATATCAAAATCAAAGCTCTGGTCTGTAATTTCACGTGATAAAGTATGCTAGGTCACGTGAAGAAGTGCTGCAAGCCATGCGAAGAACTAGAAAGTTCATGCGAGATGTACAAAAATTTCACGCAAAGTTAAAATAGAACTTGTATGGAAGTACGGATAGAATGCAAGAAAATGAAAAAGATGAAATGAAATAAGGCCAGAATAGAAATGTACAGGCCCCTCAGTGGGCACCATAAATGTATGTGGTAAATTTGGCCTTGTTAATTCACCATACACTTCAACATAGACCTTCTTCACCAGGTACACACAAGACTGAATATGAGATTATTCATTTTGTCTTCCTGCATTATTCGACCTATTGTCTTCTATCTAGAAGGGGTTTTTGAAATTTCTCTTAGAATGAGAATCTCACAACCATGGACCAATCTAGGAATGAATGATTTATCATGATGAATGCAATACAATGCAAGATTATACTAAGAAATGAGAGATATGAGATAATCTAAGACATGATGATCAATGAAATTATTCTAGAAATTGAAGCTATTCTATTGCAAAAAAATGATATTATTCTATATAAAGCTATGACAATAATTCAGTATTCTAACAATGCATAAAAGTAAGTGGGTAATCAGCAAGTAATCAGGGGGTAATCGGGAAGTAATCAAGGTTTTGAATGAGGAATGAGAGTTCTTTTATAGACTTAGAGGTGATCAGAATAGAAACTTTCCTCTTTGAAATAAAATAGATAAAAAAGCCTGTTTAAAATAGAAAGCTTTATTTAAAAGAATAAAATAAATTGTTTTCTCTCTGCTTTAACTGTTTTCTCTTTCTTTGATTTAATTCTATTTTATTTGAATTAAATTGTTTTCTTTCTCTTTAAAGCACAATTAATTCAAAGTTTCCATTTCTGAACAAAGATAAGATTTTTGATATAATATTCAATTAATTAAATAAATATGACCTCATAATTTATTTTTCTCAATTATCTGAATAATTAAATTCAATTATTGAAATGAGGATATTTATCTAACAATTAAATATTATTTAATTCATTTTTCATGTGTCTCAGCTAAAGAGGGTGAATTTAATTTAATTAAAGTGCTAGGACTTTATAATTAAATTAATTCAATCATAGGGTTTATTTAGCTAATAGATATTTAGGAATTAAACATGATGTATGATTGATGCAGGTTCAGGATTTTCTACATTTGACACTCAAGTCAAGTAGAGTCAGTTAAAACTCAAAATTGCCTAGTACAATAGGACTTTGATGATTCAGAAGAATGACAAATGCAACAAAATTGGTTAGGGTTGCAAGATGCCAATTTTGGGGTGTTAAAAATGGGGTTGAGTATCTACAACCACCACATCCATCTTGTATGTGACCTTAGGAAAGACTTCTATCTTTACCTCAACACCTTGTAGAGTTCCCACAATAGGGACTTCTATGTTATCCATGGCATAAAATCTCCCATAGAAAGTGTCCACACTCATTCCTAGTTCTTTCATTACTTCATAAGACATGACATTGGCAACAGCACCAGAGTCAATCATGCAATTCTTTACAAGGTTGTTGTTAATTAATAAATTTACACAGAATGGGTTCACTTGGGATGGCTCTTGGGTAATCATATTACCCACATACAATATAGGGTAGTTTGGGTCAAAGGAAACTTCCTTTTTCTTATTCTCCTTCTTGTTTGGAATGGGAACATCCTCAATTCCTTTGAAAATTAACATAGTAGATTCTCTGTGTTCTTTTATTTTTAACATTTCCATTAATAGAACTAAAACTTTCATTTGATTAAGAGCATGCTTCATGTCAAATTCAGGTAACTCAAAAAACACATTAGTTGTTTTATTACCTTCTTGGTCTTATCAACAACAATTAGTTCTTCTATTTTCACTTCCTCCTTTTCTTTTTGGGAAGAAAAATATTATGCTTGTTTGGTAGCTTTCTTTTCCTTGCTATCCTTAATAGGAGTTTTTGCAGCAACTTGTGGAGCACCTTCCTTGATGAATACAGAAGCAAGTTTTCCCTGACAAGGTGCTACCCTTTTGTTTCTTAAATTATAAGCACTCCTTGCCTGATTTATTACTGCTATAGTCAAGGATCTTTTTTCCTCATCATTAGGTAATCTAAAATGGGGATGGTCTTCATCATCACCCACTACATTGATAGTCCTTTGTGGTATAGTAATATCCTCATCATCTGAATCAGAGACTACTTGGGGCTGATACTCTAGGTATTGTTGGTATTGTCCTCCCTTGTTATTTGTATTTTGAGGGGATTAACTATCTTATGGAGACCAAGGATGAGGTTTCCTCATAGTGAACATATTGATAGTAGGACCTTCTTGTCTTGAACCTGTATGTTCATTTCCTTCCCCCATTTGATCAGCTAGGGCTTGGGCTACACCACATTGGTAAGAAGAGTGAGGCATGTTGCAAGCATCACACCAACGAGTTTTCTCCACATAGTTTGTGTTGTTTCTTTTTAGAGGATCAGGGGTTTCTCTTATCTTTTAGTTTTCTTGATTTTCAGGGATAAGATTTCCATCTTTCCAATTTTTTCTATATGGCATGTCCCTCAGATTTGGGTGTTTATCATACCTTTGATACTGGTACTTGTTGTCATGAAAACCTTTGTCATTTTTATCTATTTTTAGCAGTAAGATCCTTTACTGCACTCATCAATTTATCAACCATGTCATCCTCCTTAACAATTTTTCTTTTTTGACCCTTTGTCTCCTTCCACCGCTTACCATCCTCTCTCTTCCCCATCTTTCCTGAAGCTTGCCTATTACTCTCAATGTTTATTGATATTTTGTAAGCCTCTCTCAGGGTATGTGGGTTCTTATCGCTAAGAAGGTAGGACATCTTCCCATCAACAGCATTAAAGTAAGTGGTTAGACATACTTGCTCATCTAACCTCAACACTTGGAATAAATTGTTCATAGCCTTTTGGAACCTATTATTGAAATCTGACATGCTTTCATTAGGGAATTTCTTAATGTTATTAAATTCATTTAACATGTTCTCTATATTGTTCCCTAAAAGATCTAACAAATTCATCCCAAGATGCTATGTTATCATTAGGAAAATTCCTAAACCAATCCCTGGCATCTTCTATCAAGGACTGAAAAAAATGCTTCATAATAACATCTTACTGTTCTATTTCAAAATCAACAATCTTATCTGTGAAATATTTTAAATGTTCTTCATATGTTATAAAATTATTTCTTGTGAACCTATGGATTTGGTCTCTTACCTCATTTGGGATCATGTTTGGATGAGCAGGGATTCCATCAAAGAAAAGAGGTTGGTATCTATCCAAATGGACAGGTCTTCTTTGGAAATTTCCCAAAGTATTATTTCCACTTGGGCCTACTACACCTCCTTGATTTTGAATAGGCTGAGGGGCCCCTTACTTTAGACCAAAGACTTGAACACTTGGATTAGGACTAGAAGGTTGAGCATTTGGACTAGGATCACCTAGTGAATTCAGTTGCAATGTCCTATTAGTAACTGGCATAGAGCTATTTGCAGTAGTATTTGTAGTAGCATGCAACAAAAATATCCTCATCTTCATGTCATTTGTAGCAGCCTCTAACTCCATCTTTTCTAGCTACTTGGCTAGATCCTCTTTGGCTTTTATGGCTTGTTCCAGTTCTATGTCAACTTGAGACATTCATGTAGGCCAACAGCTTTTTTCTTACCTTTATCAGAGACATCTTTGTCACTTTTCTTGAGCTTTGCATTTTTCTCAATCTCATGAGGGTGTAACTACCTTATGACAGGTCCTTCTCCTTCAAACTCATATTTTTTAGAGTTAGATCTATTATGTTCAACTTGTTTCCTCAAGGCCCCAAGGTCCCCAAACAATTCTTTGTCTAGACCCTTAACCTCCTCACTTAGACTTTTAGCCTTAATCTCATTTCTCTATGTCTCTACCAAGAGTTCTTCTCTCTCAGTTAACCAGTCATACAATTCCTTCTCATGCCTTTTTCTTCCATTTACTATCTTTGCTTCTTGGTCACGCTTTTTTCTTCTTAAGGCTAGGACCTCCTCACACAATTTTTTAGAATCATAAGATATAGTCTCAGCAGCAGACATCTCTCCTAGTTGGTCTAGAGTCTCTTCTATAGGGAAGAATCCTGCATCATTCATTTCTCCATCTTTGAAAGGGTCAAAAGATGTGTTAGAAACATAAGGGTCAATTAGCCTATAATGCTCAGCACCTTCAGATGAAGATGAAACTCTCTCAGGGATAGGGGTTTCTACTCTTCCTTTTGAAACTCTTGGGGAGTCATGATTTTACCCACCTCCTTTAGACCATTGTCTTCTTCTAGGTGTATGGAGCTCTTCTCCTATATCTTTATCTAGATTAGCTCTATAGTAATATCTGGTGTTTCTTTGTTGGCTCATTTTAATCTAGACAAGAATTTTTAATTTTTCAATATGAAAATATTGGAATACACAGAGTATAGAGTCGACACCCACAACTAGTATGGGAGAAATTCATAAAAAATGATTAGGAAATGGAACAATCTAGAAATTAGTCTCTACAAAATTGAAAACCTTATTGCAAAACTCACTTCTCCTCAGTACAAAACTAAGGATTTCTTGAAGGGTTTCAATAAGTTTTTACACTTCCATCCCTAGTAGAGTCATCATTTTGTTAGAGCTTTTTCTTGTCTAACCTTTGTTAAGAATCAATGCTTGACTCTATGATTCCCAAGACTTGAATCAAACAAGGAAAATTATAATTGATGAGGATTTAATCCTCCTTCTTTGAGCTCCACGGACTCAAGAGGGTGTACCTTATACAATTTACTACTTCTCAATAGATTTAATAGTGGATCAAGGGTTTACAGTGATTTGTTTCTGTCTTTCACTGCAAAAATTGATAACACACTCTACAAATGAGTATAACGAATCTTATGCAGAGATTTACAAGCCACGTCATGAACTTGACAAGAGAAAATACCTGTGACATAAGGATTTTCATCATTCTTCTATTTGAGTTCTAGACTCGGGCAGGCTGACCTAATGATTCTCTCTCCAAGGAATCAATAAAGTTACTTGTATTTTCTAATACAAATGATAAACATATAAGTTCTCATTAACATAAATATAAAAGGTTGCTTAGATTTAATGTTGATGATGATAAATACTATTCAAAATCTAGACCAGTGCCTAATCCAGGGAAAAGAGTCAATTGAGATATACATTCACAAAAATTACTTAATGGAAACACACACAAAACTCAGATGAGATGCCTTAAAAACCACCTTTTCATTCCCACACCTATGTATCAGATTCTTTTACTAATATTTAGTCCCCTAAAACTACTTGTAAGATTTACTCCCTCCTTGAAAGAAACTCAAAAATAATTTCACAATTACCTTGTAACTAGTATATTTCAAATGCCTTATAGATTAAATACACAAGAACATAAGCACAAATACAAGAAGACATCAGATACGTGAAATAGGAACTTCCATTGTATTTTTTTTAAAATATTTTTGCTCAGTACATTTAGAATGACAAAAAGCTTGAAACTAGACAAAATTCAAAAGTCTACCTCACAGTTGTGAATTCGCCATCCTTTACAATATCATACATCTTGCTGTCTATAGTAAGCACTAACCATCTTGAAATCCTTAAAGAGAAAGGATGCAACAAGCTTTGAATGGATAGGAAAAACCTTAAAGTGCTAAAATACAAAATAAGTTACATTTTCAATCGGTGGAAGAAACACACTTGAGTAGCTGATTTGAAGTCATTCCAAATCCTTTGTAGTTGGCACTTTTGTCTACAGATATTCTGGGTAACCTCTTGAGGTTGTTATGAGACCTAGTGACTACCAATATAGGCTAAATATACTAGTCTTGGTGATGATTACCCTCCCTGTACTCATTGATTAGGTGCCAAGTGCCACTTTACTCTTCATCTATCACGTCCAAGTCAATTGTTGCAGGTTTATTTTTCTTTAGCTTGGTGATATTATCCAAAAGTGTAACTTCTTCTTCTAAAGGCCAATTGAAACCTTGTAATCTCTACAACTACTTCACCTGTCTTTCCTACCTAGTATCAGTGATAGCCTTGACATCTACAACAAACTTTACAAAGTATGTTTCTTCTTTGAAAGCTTCATCCAAGGCTTTATTGAACCTGCCCACATCTAGGACATCATCATCTATCAGGAATGCCTATTTCTTAGGTAGGAGAGTGTCAAATTATTTTCTCCACTCTTCAACAAATTATATCTCATCATCTTCTCCTTTGATAGGAGGAATAAATCTACTAAAATCAGAGCCAAACATGTCAACCCTTGCCTGAATCTGATTTTCTTTCCCCTTAAAGAAAGACAATGATGTGTTAATCTTCTCAATCATCTCCCCCACTTGGCATACTACCTCTAGGAGATCTGTTATGTGTGGTTGTAATGCCTCTATCCTTTCAAAAATGGATCCCTTGCTATACCATGTACTAAAAAATGGGTCCAAAACTACTATGTGGCCTTTCACCTCTGTTTCCAAGTCAGGCAATCTAGTGTATTCCTTGTGTACTAGGTCCACCTTTTCTTTTAGGATATCCATCCTATGCTACAAGATATTCAATAAGGAAGCTAAATCAATTTCATTCTTATCCTTATCTAATTTCTCTATTCATTGTGGGAAATCCTCAGTGGTTTCTATCTAAACACAGGCAACTTATTTGGCTATAGGAGTAGAAGCTTTCAGATCCTCTTCTAACTTATTGTTCAACACTTCCACTTTCCCTTGTAGTGCTTTGATTTTTATCAAGAATTTTTCTCTATCCTTAGCTACAGCAACCAACTCATCAAAGAGTTTTCCATATCTTGTAGAAATTTTCTCTATTTTTACCTCATTGAGGTGGGAAAAGTGGGTAATAGCCTGGGAGATCTCAAGGTCATCAGTATTCTAGATAGTCTAGATAATCTTGTCTCCATCCATTTTCTCTTCAACTCTAACCAAAGATGGCTTCTGTGTTCTTGGTGCCAGGGACCACATGGCTAGAGTGTTGGATCTTGGATCATATCCACATCCTCTTATCATCTCTCCAGTCTGCGTCTTAGAAGATATATTGGCATCTGGTTGCTTCCTAATTTGGTCAATTATGAATGCAGAGGCCAAATCCCATCTAGGCACAAGTAGCATTCCACTTTATTTAGCCAATTTCCTTGCCTCCTCAGGGTTATGATCTTAGACTTAGGATCCTAGGATTTTAGGGCTTTCAAAGCTTCACTTTTCATAGTATCACCCTCTCTCAATTGAAACTATGATCCAACTTACTGTTTCTTTCTCCATATCAAGAATTTATTGAATTCATCAGTCTTGATGAAAGCATCATCACTTAGAAACTATTTATGATAGATCTCCATTTCATCTTGGCATAGTTGGAGAGGCAACAACAATTCTTCTTGGACATTCTTTTCCTTTTTCTTAACCTCTCTAATTATCTTCCTCAACTGGCGATGGTATTGCCTATCACTAGTGATCAAGGCACTCACTCTATCTTTCTTCTTCACCTGTGTCTCTACCTATGAAGGCTCCCCTTGTTCTATTCTATGTTTCTTCTTTGGGGGCTCACTTGTTACTTTAGTGTTAGGAGCCTTTATGTTTTTCTCTACAACAGGTGACACATCTACATGAGGTGGACTGTATATATGATACCCTCCTTCACTATCCTCTTCATATTCAGAAGATGAATTCTTCTTAGGGCCTCTTTGTTTCTCTTCAATCTGACCCTCTAGTTGATTAAACAAAGTATGATACATTTCTATCATCTTTGTAATCCTTTTCATATGGGGCAATCCTGGGAAGAAACTTTCAAAATGGATCCCTGCCTTCTTCATTGCTTGTTCCAAATACATGAGGTCTTGGTATTTTTTAGCTCTACTTGCTGCCTCTTCATCATTTAAGATGTTTCTGATAAGGTCCTCTTAAACACAATCCTCATGTTCCTTAATAGCAGTGACACTTGGGATCAGTAACTTCTTGGCATTTTTTATTAAGCCCTCAGGGTCTACATACCTATACAAGGCCATGCTCATCTTGTACTAACCTAACCATTTGTTCACTTCTTCCATGGCCCTTTTCCCAATGGTAAAGTCAACAACTTTGAACTGCCTAGGTGTAAATATACCTTTTTTGTGGGGATCCAAGTGCTCTTTATCTGTCCACATTAATTTCCAAATGAATTCCATCAAGGAAACCCTTAAGGTTACATACTTTGTAATAATGTGAGGATATTGAGAACATCCATAAACCCTAATTAGGTTATGGGTATTTTCACAATATAAGTCTCCCAGATTGTGATCTCCTGGCCATTTGTCCACATATTGATAGGGTCTTAGGATTTGAAGCACCCTGATTGTCAACCTAATCACATTAATACCTAGCAAGTCTAAAATTGGATATACAATCCAATTCTCAAAACCACAGTATTCATTTTCATTGGAAGTGTAATTCCAAATCCTAATCCATAATTTTATAGGGTTTGGCTAGCCTTGGAACTGCGTCCCGGGTCTCAAATTTTTAGTATCCATACTCTTTATGTTGAAAAATAGAATCAAATGCATGAGGACTGAATAATGCATGAACTTGGGTTTGGTCTTCTTCTGAATTCTCACAAGGCCCTCATGAATTCTATCAATTACATACCGAATGTAATCAGAGTCATTATTGGCATGGGAGTTTTGAATACCTAGGATGATCATCAGTAGATCTACAAGAAGCTTCTCAATGTGCCCATCAATGCCCAGTACTCTACACAGCACATACGCTATATACTTCATGTATAAGATCAGGTATTTGAATTCATATGTTGAGCCTTTAGAAGAAGGCATTAGGGCTACATAATTTCTATTTTCCCTAGGGAGATGAGCCTAAATCAAATTCTTCACCACATTGACCTCTCTGGTATACTTATTCTATAATTTGGTCAAGTCAATCTCTGTTGAAGAGGCATGGTAAATACCAAAGGCTTTCATAAAGGATTCCCTATCCAAGGTAACTAGGGATGTCTCATCACTTTTTCTAATAGTTTTAGAAAGAGGATCATATTTTATAGCCAATTCCACTAACAACTCTACATCTAGGAAGACATCTGGGACAATTAGCTTGGCTAAACCTAATGTTAAAGGGTTTGATACATGGATTTGTCTATCCTTATTACTATAAATTAATTGAATAAATGGTAACAATAGCACCCAAGAGTGTTGGGATCCCTGCAATTTGACATGCCATCAGAAAAGAATTCCTCATTTACCTTTTTATTTTGGTTGGTCCCAGGAAGCAAAGTCACGAACTCATCTGAATAGTTCCTCTTTCCCTTTTGTTCTTCCTTTGCATCTTCTCCCTCACCACTAAATGAAGCTCTTCTTGACTCCACTTGACTCATCTTTGCTGATTCTGGACTATTTTTCTATCTGAAATAGACTCTTCTCAATTTCTCTAAAACTTATGCAATTTTTTCTTTGTGCTATGAAAACTCTTGTAATTAGAATGTACAAAGGCTATGTCTATTTTTCATTGAAACATAAATGCATCAGTCTAGTCAAGAACCTAGAAACTATTGCCCAATCACTTCTACAATAACTCTACGTGTCTTGACATCATTTTCTCCTAGCCATGGCGCTTGAGGTTGACAGGTAATTGAATTTGAAATGCTCGGCTGGACAAGTCATGAGTGCTTTTCTATTTTAAAACCTTATTTTAGGTTTAAATGTTTAAGATGAGATCTGATTGGCCTATTTTTCTTTCCTTTTTATAGCTCAGTAGATTACTTGTATTATTTTAGGATCTTTAGTCTTTATTAACCCTAACTTTTATACTATTTCCTTGAAATGATGCGAGATAGAATACTCATGATTTTACCATACTTATACCATAGTCTATCTAGAGATTACACAAATTCTTTATCTCCAAGTCTCTGAATGTTTCCTCTGACCTGGGTTACATTACGAGATCCAACAATAAGGCTATCTCTAAATCTCCAAGTATTTCTCTTAACTGGAGTTAAGTTATGAGATCTAGCACTAGCCACACGATGAAAACTGCATCCATGGTTGTCACTAAATCTCTAAACATTTGAGTTGATTTCATCTTTGTCTAGCAATCACACACCAACCGCACGATGAGAATAAGATCAATCTCCTGCACTTAATCTCTTAATTTATAAGAGTATATTCCTTTCTTCTCGAGATTAAGAGATAAAATCTTGCGCTAAGTCTCCAAATCATAAAGAATATTTGATTCTAATCATGATATTAGGAGATAAAGGTAAAGACCAAAAGGTACATGACTTAAAACCACTTAAGTTACTCGACAAAAGTAACTTCAAAATTGAACGAAGTCGTTAAGGTCTAGGTTTTTTTTACAACATAGACACAAGAGACCTAGGGTTTTAGGATTTCAACCATTTTTGCAATGCATTGCTTGGGAAATAGACACTTGTAGAAAAATTTAATGGTACATTGGAACATAATTTGAATTTTAAAGCGTAAACAGATACTAGGAACCAAAACCTTCAGCAAGATTTTGAAAACACAAAATAGTACCAACAAGACTAGTTCTCAATAACTAGCTCTTGAGCCACTCAACATCATTTCATATAGTGTGCATTTAGTTTGTATTGCATTCACATCATTTCAAATCAAGTGGGATTTCAATGTATTGTGTTGGGAGAGTACACCCACAACCCTCTCTAAGAGAAAATCAACAAGGCTTGGGTGCCCTTGTTTGGCTCATCAGAGGTTATTGTGGAAGCTTTGTTTTGAGTATGTTTTTTATATTTTAATGTAGATTAAATTATTTATATCTCTAACATTTTCATATATGAGCATGATCCCAACAGGTAGGTTTCCAACATATATAAGATGCTTATATCCATGTAACATCAACTTGTTCACTAACTCCTTAGAGGTTGGGTTATCTGAACTGTCACTTTTAATGATCACTTTGCAACATTTTTATTCAACTTTGCATCTTGTCTTGAAAAAAATTCCTTAGAAATTATCCTTGATTTGTCTCTTCATAACATAGGGATCTTCTCAAAATTAGGGCTTCTCCATCCTCAGGTTGATGCAAAGATTCAGTGGCCTCTTTCTCCATATAAGTAGTTCTACCCTTATTCTCTATCATCTTATTTTAATTACATTGGGTACACTCAAAGGCTCGGTGTCCTGCACCACATTTGAAACAAGTTCCTCTAAATAGTCTTCTATCATCTCTCATGTAACTACTTGGTCCACCACTTCTATCAAAATTTATTTCATCCCTTCGGTATGAGCTCTCTTCCTAAAGTATGTCTTTCCTTTATTCTTATCTGTAGGAGGTCTTCCTCCTCCAGAAAACATCCTTCCTCTCTAAAATCTTCCAACTCATCATCTTTGTCTTTGTTCATATCTTTTATTCAACTTTTCTTCATCTTTTAGGGCATATTGATAAGCTTCCTCTACACAATGCAACCTAACCAAACTAGTCGCATCTTAAATAGATGTCCTCAAACCATTGAGATATCTTGTAACCCTTTCCACATCATCATCTGTATGGCTAAATCTTATATCCAACCTATAAAATACTTTTTTATACTCCTTCGCATTAAGATCCTTTTTCTTTAGGTTTTGCAATTTTATAAATAAATTTACTTGGTAATCAAAAGGTAAGAATTTAGCCTTCAATTTTTCCACCATCCTATCACATGATTTGATATTTTCCTTTCCTCTTCTCTATTTTTCAGTCTACAAATTTTCCCACCATAAATATGCATGTCCTCTCAACTTTGTGCAAGCATAGTTCACCTTATCATCGTGAGTACCCGCATAATTAAAGTATTTCTCCATCTCAGTGATCCAATCAAGAAATTCATCTAAATCAAAATTTCCATTATAATTAGGTGGATTGAAATGTGCTTTTGCATTTACCTTAGTTAAGGATTTTATAAACCTATCATCTTTTTGGTTCAAATTTAGGTTGGTCTTCACCTCCTTCAGCTACTTCTTCATTTATTTCTTCCTCTTCATCACTTATATCTTCAATGTGTCATCATCTTCTCTAATTCGTTTCAATAGCTTCTAGTCTAGCTGAAATTTGTCTCAACATATCCGTCAAAGCTAGATTTGCATCTCTCCTTCCACCTCTATCATTTCCTCTTTGATCCATCTTTGTACAAGTCCTTTGTAATTGCAGGCCATATTCCCACTCTTCCACCCCACAGCCAATCAATTTAGGACTTCGTAATGCTCAAGAACTAAGATCATCTTCCACTGAGTTAGAAACTTTCTTTGATACTATTTTGTACAGACATGGACAGAGGAAAATCAAATGAGATTAGCCCAAACCATGTAGCAAGAGTCACATAATGGAAACAAAAGATCAACAATAGAAAGGAATAGAGAGAAATTAAGATCAAAGTTTTGTATTAACCAGATTCATAAAATTACATCAAATTGGCCAGCAACATGCAGGCTTACATTCCAAGCATACATGCCTGGTTATAGAATGAATTCTAAACTATTTACAATAATAGTTTAGCTATCCAAGATGTGCTAAAATAGAGATCAATTACATTAATTTATAGATTTTTGCAATGCAAACTAGGTTGCCAAGATCCATTACATTCTCCAAGGTAGGAAAATGTAATACTAAATATAGGTCAAGACCCAAATCTATAAGAACTACCTAGAAAGGTATAAAATGGAGTGCACACCAAATGGGATTTCAACCACAATCCAAGAAACATTGAATAATATGCCAAGAAGGTGTGCAATCTAAGGAAAAGGTTCACGATATCAGAAAACTTCATCAGGTCATGAAGCATGAAGAATAAATAAGTCTTGGCTAAAATCAAGGAAATATCCATCCATAAGAAACATATCAAGGTGTGAACCTTGAGGATGATCAAACACAATGTGAAGAAAATTCCATAAGGTATGCAATCAAAGATGAGAAAATCAAAGGAACGCCACTGAAATTATAGAGACTTCCTAAAAAGAACAACTAAAACAGAAATATTTTTGGTTGATGCAAGGTTTTCAAAGAACCCAAGATGCTCTTGTATCATATATGTCATCAACCCTAATCACAACTACATGGTGTAATAACCTAAAAGTGGTCACCAAAACCCTAGACCCCTAATCTCAATTGATTATCAAGAAACCCTAATCTTGATTATTCCTAAGTCCTAAATCAAATAGGCAATTCATCAATTTCAATCTGGTCTGACCTCAACCCTAGGTCCAGATCAATCATCACACTTAATTGATTAATTAATTCCTAAAATCACATTACATTGGCAAATAAACCTTATATTAATTATTTAATTGATATTCTAATATATTAATTAAATAAATTACTAAATTATCAATTAAATTTAAAAAGGAATTAAATTAATAAAATTGATTTTACAATGCATTTAGAATATTTTAATATGAAAAAATTCATATTATCTCATCAATTTTAGTTAATTGATTCTCAAATTGGAAACAATCATGTTCAGTTCATCTAACTTATTCTAGTCTATTTCTCATTTTGGAAACATTTTAGTTAACTAAGAACTAAATATGGGAGTTTCCAAAATGACTGATCGATCAGTTCAGTCAACTGACTCTTTCGACAAATCATCATATTTGCACATGGATTGTGCTTCTTCAATCGAATCAGATCCACTCTTTTCTTTTGATCTTGACCATCGATTCGAGAAATATTTCTATAAAGAGAGCCTCATTTCCTTCACAAAGGATCCCAATTTTTATTATCATTATTATGCATTTTTTACATTCTAGCTTTCTTGCATTCTTATCTTTTAATTTGTTTGGCTTCCTTAAATTTTAGTTTACTTTTGTTAAGCATGCAAACTATAATCTTAGAGCACATTTGCTTTTGGGTTTTAAAATCTATCAAAAACATTTCATTTGGTGCTTCTTAAAAAGAACTCTTAATTAGCATTGGATGAACAAAAAATCTACCTTTTAAACATGTAGAGTAATAATTTATCTTTCTTCAAAATCCTTCATTTAGAACAAGTGTAGTCATTGTTTCTTTTGATGACCTAAGAGAAAGATTCAAACTCCTATCTACTAGAATGCAATGAGTCAGTGTCGGTTAGCTTTGAATGTTTTTAGTATTTTGATTTTATCATTTTATAACTAGCTAACCCTGAAATGGTTCATTGAAGTGTGTGTTGCAGCTGCGGGTACAAAGACAACATTTTACACATACATTTTTGGCGCCCATGTTCCTTTTGGTGCTCTTGACAAGGTTGAGCCTATCCATGAACACACATATATCCTGACATTCATTATCATTTCCATCAGCCTATTCACTTACTCTCATCCATGGTACCCTATCATGATCTTTCTTATCCCAATTCCATACTCGCTATCCATAAACATCCTTTTGCACTAATCCCAAAACATTCACTTATACCTCCATCACCCCTTATCCCAATCATGTTATCCCATCGTTATCATATCTAATTGACCCCTTTGTCTTGATCAAAATGAAGAACAAAAAATGTAAAATAGTTTCTCAAAAAAAATATTCTTAACATGTCCATTCTTTTGGACTACATTATTTTCATGACATCAGGTCATTATCCTATATGTTATCCACCACCGCTCCATGAGTCTACATTATTGTATTCTTTTTCCCTAGCCTAGGTAATCTTAAGGAGACTATCCTTGAGGGTTACATTCACCCTCTTCATCCACCATTGTCTATTCGCCTCATCCATCAAATTTTTAATCCATCTTTAATCTTCTACACCTTGCTATACATTAGGGGCAAACCAATGTGATCTTGATTGAGAATGAGTGATCTCTAAAAAGATAGAAAAACTAAAAATTGGAAAAAGTCCTAAAAAGTGTTCATCTTGGTGAAAACCTAGCAATAGGTGCCTTGATGAATCAACTAAAAAATCAAAATAAAAGAGAAAAAATAATAAAATAACTAAAAAAATGGAAAAATACAAAAAAAAAATTGAAAAAGAAGAAAAAGTGCCTTGGTGAAAACCTAGTAAATAGGCGCCTTGGTAGAAAAAATAGAATCTCTGCCATGTAGGTGAAAACATGGTAAAAAGGTGTCTCTTGTACTGAGCACTCCATCTATCAATGCTTAGTCTTGGAACTCCTTTTTCACTTTAGTTTTTGCATAAGCTTTCAGTCACTTTTGAGACACTTTGGTTCTTCTGAGAACCCTCCTAGCTTGAAACCAATCTAGAGTCATAGTATGGGTGCAATCAAATCATCTTTGTCTCGGTATTATGAGTCAAGTCAGTCATCTTCAATCAATTTTTGTTACCAGGGGGCATAGGTCCCCAACTTGATCGCATCTTTGTCTTACACCAGAGTCAGTAATATTTTCATTTTTGAAGGACATCTCGCTACTGACACAACAGGTGTTTCTCAACACCCTAATCAAAAGTGTTTCTTAACACTATCCTTGGACACATCTATGTTTCTCAACACACATTGGATAACACAAACATAAACAATAGATCGATAACACTCAAACACATCGCACTCACAAGCACAAAGGTGTTTCTTAGCACCTCCTACATGTACACATCTGACAACTTTGAAATTGGTTGAAGTATGTTGAACTTCTCTTTGTATGTTGTATGTTCTTATTGATTATCATTAATCTTTTCTTTATTTTTTTCTTTTTGGTGTGGTCCTGATAATCCAACAACGTCAAATAAACTGGGTGTATGTCATAAGAGCTCCTTCACTAAGGTGGAAATGCCTCACATCCCTTGATCTTATTTACTTGCATGCCAAGGTGAGGTCGTAACTATCTCCTTCATTGTTATTTCTCTATTTGTTTACGTAAGATCGCACTCATGGTTATCTTGTCTTTGAATGCCTCAATACTGGTACAACCAAGATCCATTCAAAAACATGAACAAGTCCATCGAACCATGATGGAAGAAGAGTCACTACCACCTGACCATGTGGAACCCTAAGGCCCACCTTTCCATGCTAAGGAGATAGACACAATATCCCACATAACACAATAAATCCAACATGATGGAAATGATAAAACCAACTCTAAGATACACAAGAAAAACAAGAACTCATGATAATCAATGTAAAGGATCACAACTGGTAATAACCAAAATACCAACTACCAAAGGAAACCACAATCCTATGGAGGAATCCTAAGCTATATGTAGGATGAGTGTCATCACATAGCACTCCTTCTTGATTTACCATGGATGGTCTTGTTACCCAAATTTCCTATCCTATGCAATTTTGGCTACAAGTGGAGTAAATGAGGCTCCCGAAAGGGTAGAACTTAGCTTGTATGTTTCTACACAATTCATGGCCTTTACCAGTCTCTCTACATGTTCTAGGTCTAGTTTTAAACCCTTCAAATGCAAAAAAAAACCCTATGAAAGAGCCTCTTAAACCCTAACTCCTTGGTGGTTGTTATAATCCTTCATTACCTTTTTTTTCCATTTAAGTTCTAATTTTTGCAAGTGTTTTAAGTTGTTCGATTGGGGCCAAAGTTTTTTTTCCTAAGTGGGTTACATTTTAATAAGTTTATTTTCCTAAGTCCCAAAGCACTTTATTTACCCCAAGCAGTAGAAAGATCCTTTTCAATCAAACGGTCGTCATGATGCATTAATTTCTAATATGAAGGGTTTTATTCATTAAGGAATCACACTTTGTCAAGGCGTGTCCAATTCAGATCTGAGCTTAAAAGTCAAGTTAAATATCGGTCAAGTTTCTTTTGATCATATGGTTGATGTTATGGCTTAAAGACAAAGAGCTTGATATCTATTCATTAAGACAATAATTTGTTGTGCCACATAGTTGGTGGGGTCACCTTTATGTAGGGTCTTTGGCTTATTAAAGATTGATCAAGTTCAGTTTGATTAGACGGTCGGCTTAAAGGCTTAAAGCCGAAGTGCTCTAGATCTAGAAATCAAGCCCTTAATCCTAAATGACACATGGCACATGGCGGGCCTAGAATAGTGGTAAGGAGGAGATTACGTGTCATACAACTCAATTTTAATCCAATGGTTGGCTTAATGACTTAAAGCTGAAATGCTTGAAATCTATCCATTAAGGCATTGCGCATGCATGCCACGTGTATTTTCTGACCGAGTGGGACCTGGTGGAACCCAGATTTACAGATCAAATTTGGACATGGAAATAGATCAGGGAAGTGTTCCTTATACTCATTATTGTGATTTATGATTTTATTTTTTCCTTTCATTTTGTATTTTATGCTTGCAAAATCCTATCTTGTGCATTCATATTATTTCATGCATCTATCCTGTTAAAATATGCTATGTTTAAAAGCTTACATTTCATGGCCTACAAGCTTTTGAATTCATAAAACTAGTCGTTGAAGTCTTTTCATGGGTTATTTAAATAATTTTTACCTCTTCACAGATCCTCTTAAACAACTTGCCCTTTTTTTGAACATCGACGGTGGGTGATATCCCTCGACTGGCAAGATGAAGATCTTTAACCTTCAAGGGAATGTGCCTGAATGACATGTGTACTCTGATCTCTATTGAGAAAATTCAAAGAAGGATTATACATCAAGAAAGTCCCATTTGATCAAGTGGTAGGTGTAAATCATTGAAGACAAGATGCTTGAAATCTATCCATTAAGGCATTATGCATGAACGGTGCATGTCTTGGGCCCACAGAGGTTCTGAGCAATGAGACAACAAGGATACATGTGGAAAAATGTGGGTGGTTGAACAAGTTGATAGGGATACATATCAGTTTACATTATAGATCTTTCAGTGGATAACTGTCGAATAGGATCTATGGTTGGTGTGATGCCTTAAAGCCTAGATGCACATTTTTTAGTATTCAAGGCATCGCGAGATTATAACGTGTGTCCTGGGCCTGTGGAAGCATGACAATGAGGTGACAAGAATCCAACTGGTGGAAACTGATCATTTGATCAAAATTATAAGGATATACTTCATCTTTGTAGTTGATTAAAGTGCGAGAAACTAAGGTTTTGATCTTTTAGCTCATGGGTGAAATCGATGGTGATGACTTAACGGGGCAATAAAGATGATTGGGGTTTAAATCCAAGTCATGGGTTCATCAATGGTTAAATATCAGGCAAGATCCAATCAGATCTATGATTGGCATAATGCCTTAAAGACAAGATGCACATTATCTATCCATTAAGGCATCATGACATGCCGCCACATGTTCTAGCCCCACTAAAAGTCTGAGCGATGTAGGAGGAAGGATCTACGATGGATGTTAAAAAGGTCTTTGATCGGCATTCACTCGCCATGAAAAGTTACAAGTTTTTTATCTATCTCAAGAGTGTACCTGATCATCGCATGTCCCAGACCCATTAAAGTCTAATAAATAAGATAAAAAGATCTATGGTTCAAATTTGATCTCATCCATGGCTAGCGTTCACTCAAAATGAAAAGGTGTAGGGGTTTTATCTGGCGTGAGGGCGTGATTGGATGAAACATGTCCATGGAGGGCCAGGCTGAGAAAAGAAGGAATAAAGACTAATCAAGTTCAAATTGATATAATGGACAGTGTAAATCCTTAAAGCAAAAGTGATCAACATCTAACCATTAAGGCATTACGCCTGAATGACATGTGTCCCGGGCCCACGGTGGTCTAAACAATATGATTGTCTTTTAAATCATGGAAAGCATCAAGGGTAGGTGTAATGCCTCAAAGCAAAGATGAATGAATTTTACTCTTCGAGGCATTACATAATCTTGACATGTGTCCTTGACAGTAAAAAAATATAGTTCCCAAGTGGGAATGATGACTGGGATTTCCTTTTGTCATTTTGTATTTTAATATTATTTTTATATCTCTTAGGGTTTGGTTTATTATTTTATATGTTGACATTGTTGTGTAGGGTTTTCAAAAGGTGGTGAAACATGAAACTATCTACTAACAGATTAATGCGACCATGATGAAATATAGGATGATTACCACATACAAACATGCTTGGAGGATTATTATAAAGAAGAAGGATACTAGAAGATAGTCGACATGCCTACTTTCAATAAAGATAATATTTGACATGCCAAAAGTGATATCCATTAACAGAAGCAGAGATACTTGATGAATACTTTTTGGTCGAAGTACAATGATAATGCAATACCATTATTTGATAATCTAAAGATTGAATCACCAAGAATATGTTAAGAAATTATGGTTGAGACATAATTGGTTGACAACTATTCTTAACAAGGATGATTAGTCATTCCTTCAAATGTAATTAATGTTCAGTTGTTGATCTTAGGATTAGGTTTTAGCTATTAAGAGACACATCGGTCTAAATCTTGTATGCATCCCTTGGACTTTATACAAATAGGGATTCCAAGACCATGTGAAAGGGCGACAATAACATATACATTATTATTTGTTCTAGTTTTGATCACAACTACAACATGGACTCAAATTTACTATTTTATCAAAATCAATAAAGATAAGTGTTTCTGTATCACTTGTGGAAAAAGGGTTCAATCTATTTCAGTTAGTCCTTTGCAATTATTGAAGGAATTTCAATTGCTATTTTAGATATGCTTGTGTAGAGATATTATATGTCTTATATCATTGTTTGATCATCAAGGATTTTGTGAGAAGTTAATGTTTCTAGATTCTTTTTCAACTGGTCTCCCAACCATAGGAGTTAAATTCATTTGAACTAACAAATATATAAATAGACTTAATATTCTCTGCATCCAAAGCATTCGAATAGTTGATAGTATTAATATTATCTTACAAAGTTGTACATAGGATTGAATTTGGATTGACTCTATCTTCCCAAGTTGATATAGGCACTGATATAATTTATTATTGGATATAGTCATTTGGTTTATCATTTTGAGTTGTTGAGATATATCCTAGCATCCATTTATTTATACATTCTTATAAAGCATTCCTACAAATCTCACAAAGCATTCAATTTTTGCATTTTTATATTGTATTGATTACTATTTGATTTATTTTAAGTGCCTTGTCATACTTGAGAAAGAAGTTTGAAGTGTTTCTCATATTCTATAAAAATCCTTAAGACTTGAAGGATAATTTTAAGGTATAGGCCTACCAGCCTTGGTTCGGTAGAGCTAGAATTGCAAAAGTTCCAACCTTGCCTTGGTTGTGACTTGTTAGTTGGACAAATAAATTGGGTTTACAAGCATTAGATTTGAAATTTCATAGGAAATCTAATCTATTTATTTGACCACCAACAGGACCTACAATTCGTAACCAACGTAAAGGTAATCTTTGAGCAAGTTCCATTCAATCCAGCGGTAGGCATTAAGCCTCAATAAAAATATGCTCAAAATCTACTATTTAAGGCATCATGCCTTGAAGACACGTGTCCATGATGGGCCAGGATAAGGTCAGAAGGAAAAAAGTAAAGACTAATCAAGTTCAGTTTGATCGGAAGGTCGGCTTAAAGTCTTAGAGCTAATATGTGTCATGCCCAGAAAATCCACTACTAGGCAGACACAACAAAGTTACTCTATTAAAAAAATAGGGGCCTATTCAAACAGGAATAGGAGATAGATGTCTGTCAAAATTAAGATGATTTATAAGCTCGAATACTCTTCTATTCTAGTTTCATCTTGCATTTTAGCTTTTTATTTTTAAACACAAAAATATGTTATAATGTGCATTTATTGAAAACTTCTTAAATCTAAGAGGCCATGTTTACTTAGATCTCTTTTCTTTTGCAAATGTAAACTAAACTTAAACAATATGATTTACATAGGCTTGAAACTAAAATTCAGAAATATGACTAATTCATTTACTAGAAAATAAGCATTTACAATATTAGAATTCTTTTCATATTTTCACAAGTTCATGTAACAACCACATATTTCTTTTATAATTGCAGAAATTTTACATACAATGAAATGTCTTTTCTTGATAAGAAATACTTTGAAATGTACCTAATGCTGGTATCTTCATACAAGAGGATCAAATCAACCTTTATTTACAACTTTTCTCTTGATGCATTCACAATTTCATGAGAGTATAATTTGAATAGAACAAATTTCTTCAGGCTTGTCACCTAAATTAGTCCTTTAATTTTTATTTCTCTTTCAATGTCAAAACAGCAACTTCATCCTTTCAAACTCAAGCAAAACCTACAAAAGAAAGCTTTGTGGGATGGCCATGAGAAGCTCACCTCCCAGCCTAGGCCTTTACGAGACCACCCCTGAGCTAGGAGAACCATTGCTAACCTAGGTATGCATGAAGCCAAATGACACACAAACACAACATAATGTACACATAGAACACCCTCCCATGGCTAACACAAGGAGCTTGAAATAAATCTTCCTAAGGGTGAAGGTGGACCAAGTACCCATTGGGA
>MU225976.1:86482-98517 GCA_018584345.1 Thuja plicata
CCCAGGTATGCATGAAGCCAAATGACACACAAACACAACATAATGTACACATAGAACACCCTCCCATGGCTAACACAAGGAGCTTGAAATAAAGCTTCCTAAGGGTGAAGGTGGACCAAGTACCCATCGGGAGACAAGGCTAGACATGAAAATGCAAGCCTTCAACAAGGCAATAATTTTTACATACAAAAGAAACATACCTCCTCTTCACACCCCAAATCAAAATAGACAAACATGGCTAAATCCCTTGTGACCCCCAAGAAAATAAAACCCTTATGACCCCCAAGCATATCAATGTTGCTAGCCTACCATGGACTCCATAATCCATGGTGCATCCCTCTCTCCCAAGGAGAGAGACTCTACACCAAGAGGGCTGTCAAACTCCCTTCACCCATAAGGCCACTCTTCCCTCCCAAGGGTGAGTGAGGCCTTGAACAAGAATCCCTTAAACAACACACAAAAAGATAAGAGAAAATACATACAAATATTTACTTCACATGTCAACTCTTCATACTACAAAATCAGCATACCAGCAAGAACATACACAATGCAGCATAAACAAGAACTATCTTTCTTCAATCTTTCATGGAAGCCATAAGAAGACACCATGAAGGAGAAGTGTAAAGCTTGAGAACTACCAAACTTGCATTAGAAGTTATGGAAATAAAAACTGAAGTAGAGATCTTTCCTTTTGTTCCTCCTTGCTTTTCTCCTAAATTCCTTATTAGTCTCTAGGATTAGAGAGTGGGTGATTGAGAGAGATATATCTAATTTCCCCTCTATAATCAAAATCCTCCCATTCTTCCAATCCTTGGAAGAAGTGTGAGCTCCTATTGGTCACTCTTCCCAAACCCTCACACATTACAAGAATAAAGTTTCTTTAAAGGATAGTGGCATGAAAAGTAGACAAGGTTTGTCCTCCCAATGAAAGTGATCTTCCCAAGGCATGCTTCCCATTATGATTTTCGGCCATCTTGGATAAGTAACTCTTTTGAGGCTTTCCAAGGCCTAAATAAGGTATCCTATGGTCAAAAAGTCCCCTAACCCATAGGGATATGAAGTGGGCTAGTCAAAAATAGGCTAAAGTCAACCCTAGGTGGCCATATAACCCCTCAAAAACCCCAGTTAAGATTACATACGAATTTCAATGGATATGACTCCACCTTGGGCTCAAAAACCAAGTGGTCCTTATAGGAAATAGAGATAGGTACCTAGTGGGAAAGGTGGGTCCTCAAGCTTTCCAAGTGGACATGCCATGACACATCATTTTTACAACAAGTGTGCCAATTGGCACTACATAACACATCACAATACACTTGGCAAGTCCACTTGTAAATCTCATAATTTAAATGAATTCAAATGCAGATAAAATACACACCATACACTACATGAAGGAAAATACATTACAATGAGGTTTTGTCTCTTCAATAGATGCAACCTTGGCTTTACAGGATTCACATAGGGGTTAGTCATGATTCTCCAAAAAATTCCATGGCCATTATTCCTGTACACTCAATTTAAACATCAGTGACCTCAAGAAGTATAATCATCAAAATTCAAGATGCAAAATCAACATTAACATTAAATTATCTATCACATGAGGTACATTCTTTTAGTCTCTATAATCTTCATCATAATTTTAATTGTCACTTTAATCATTAATTTCAAATGAACAAATGTAAATTGAATCAAGGGAACATAATCTCATTAACTCAAATGTTACACTAATCATTCTAGATCTATATAAATCATGGTGTAGTTTTAACCAATTTACATAAGCATTAATTTTGTCAATTTGAAATCATTTATCAAGTAACCAAATCATCAAGCAATTCTCATAATAATGTCCTGAAGATTCATCAATATACTTCATCACCTAACCTTTAACCTTCAAAAAATTTCACATCGCAACAATAATTCAAATTGTGATTAATCATTTTCCTAAACAACTCATATCAGCATATATTTATATCCGAATTGTGACAACTTAGTATTCATCTAAATCAATCATCAAAATTTCAGTCCAATGTATCACAGGGTTAACATTGTGAGTATAGAAATCATCATAAAATATAATGTATTCATATCTACTGTAATCGAACCTTGTCATGAGGGTAAAAATATTCTTAATTAATCATAACTTAAGCCAATTACTAGGTCTACCATAAAGATAATGGAAAATATATGATGGGTCTAGGGTGAGGCCTCACAATATGATCAAGATCTAATGTTCAATCCATCAAGTCATGATGACATATGGCAGAGATGACGTCATGGGTCCCGAGTTGAAAAGGGAAGTAAAGACACAGCAAGTAATAAAGATCCAATAGTTTGCATGATCCCTTGATCACCAAGATGTATATAGTTAATCTTTAAGGCAATGCATCATTACAACATGTGGTAGGTTGTCAGAACCCTAGGCCCGTCTACACTAAGGTTAATCTGTGATCATTTTCAGTTTCATCAGACGGTGGGCATAAAGCCTTAATGCCAAAGTGCTCAAAGTCTACTTGTTAAGGAAATGTGCCATGTTGACATGTGTTCAAGGTCAGATCAAAGACAACACCCAGGCAGACAGGATGGACATAACAAATATTTTCCAGGTGGTGTATGGTTGCAGACTCGCAGAGGAAGATCAAATATTCAGCCAAGAATCATGAGTGTGAGAAAAGATGACACATGGAGGTATGATCTAATTGAATATTTGTGGAGGTCTAAGGATGTAGTATGAAATGGTTGCGAGTGTGAAACTAACCATTTTTGCAAGCTCGATGTGGTTAGGAAGGTTGATGGCTAGCGGTTGCAAGTGTGTGACTGACCATTAGTGTTTAGTGTCGCACACTCATGCAGGTTTGTGGTAGTTGTGAAGGATGGTCTCAGTTGGGCGACCAAGCACCATGCATCCCGGTTTAAATGTAGTAAAGGCACAGCTTAAATTAGATCAATGGTCATGTTTTAAACTTCATAAAGATTCAAATATAGGTCATCTATTGGGAATTCCATGCCACCTTTTGATTTCAAATATTTAAATGTTATTTCTCAGGGTTTTCATGGCGGTGGAAATATTTTCAAATTATAGATTTTCTATATGGATCAATCTGATCTATCTGCTCAAATTTATGGTGATGGGAGATCTATCTGATCAATCTTGAGCTTGTGTGCTAGGGGAGGTTGTATATAAGTATTTTTAGAAGCTTTTTTAGCTAGAGTTTTTCAGCTTATGCAAGACTTTCTGTGGCATCTTCTCTGCCCTCAGGTTTTAATCTTGTTGTAATTTCTCATTGAATTCTAGATTATGCAAAGGTTTTTTGTGACATTTTCTCTATCCCCAAGCTTTTCTTGTCGGTATTTCTCTTATTTGAAGCATAATATAGTGGTTAATATTAGAGAAATCTTGGAGTTTTTGAGTCTTCTTTCTTTCTTCATCTTTGTGCACTATTTTGGGTGATTTGATTTAGATAATCTTAAGGATTATTTTCATCCCTTGTTATCTTGTCTCATTCATGTGCCTATTTTATAAAGTGGATGTTTGTTTGCAGGTCACATTCTATGTTTATTTCTGTTGAATATGCTATTGTTTGTGAAATCTTCTCTTTCCTTGAATAGTCTCTTTTCATTTCAAACCTCTCTATAAAATATTTATGCAAGCCTATTCAGAAAGTTGTGTTCTACTAATTTCAAGATTTTATGCTAGTTTTGGTCACTGTGTTGTGATTCATGTTACCTTTGGTGCATCACCTAGTAGGTTAAGTTTACTTTTCAGTATTTCCCTTCAGTTTTCTTTCTATGCCTTTTCCTTCCAATTTTACTTTCATGTTTAAAAGCAGATAAGGTGATTATCCAAGAGGAACTGGCCTAGAATCTAGAGGCTTCACTTCAATTAGCAGAGGTCCCATAACCTAGAAGTGATTCCCATGTTATACTAGATTTTTAGGCTCAAGCACTTAGTAGGGTGCAAAATTTATTGTATAACAATTCTGGCACGCCCGATGGGACCACAAAAGAAGTTCTTATAAAGCTATGTTATCTTTGATATGCTGATAACATAATACAGACCTTGAGGTTTTCATTGTCTTGCATATATGGGAACTCTAGAAGGTCTACTGGTTTCAAGGGATCAAGTGCTAGTATCTTTCAAATCTTTCATATTCAAAATTCTAGCTAATTACATAAGTATACATGTCAAGTTATTATGGATAGTCAGGTTACTTACCATCATATCATGAAAATAATTCTCAATGGGCCAATCATCAACCATGTGGAAATCATCTAAAAGTGGTTTTTAGTCCAAGCTACCATATCATAGTAGGTTGTCAATATGTTCAATATTCTCCCAATCAATATGTCCATGCACAAGCTTATGAGTATGATATCCAATTCCAAACATCATGGGTGCAAAAGAAACAACAAGAGAGTCAAGAGAAGCAAGGTCATCATGTTTACCACCCACCCCCCCCTTCTCTACCTCATTAGCAGCAGACTCAAAATTATAACCAATCCCAAAGAGACTATTTTATGCCTGATCAACATGAAGATATTTCCAATCATCCCTAGAGATTAGACCTTTTGTTGAACGAGGAGTGGGAAGAGAAAAAAATATGTTTCTTGACTTGGTTAAGCAAGCATATTAGATCAGGGAGCAACAGGACATGGAAGTTCAAAGTAATGAGCAAGAGTTATTTTCCAATCAAGTGACAGAGAATCTAGGTGACGAGCAGCAAAGGAACCAATATAAAGAAGAGATTAATCGCCAAGTTTTTTCCACAAGAGTAGGGTGGAGATCACAAATTGTTGAGAAAAATTATCTTAAATGCAAGTTTCCAATCTTCAGGTTTTTTGGGCAGGGTGAGTCTCCTAAACCTCATGAGGTTACATTTCCAAGTTGGAGTATTCCCATGTTCCAAGAGCCTACCCATGAAGAACCTATAGAGCATTCATTTCCAATATTTAGTGACATCCTTCAAGCACATGAACTTGTTATAGAATAATTGCATCCTTATTTTGGTCAACAACAGCCTAAGGATTACATTGAGACAAATCCGGTTGCAAGTGAGCAATAGATGTCAGATAGGGTCTTCATTTTTCCAAGCTTTAAAAAGAGTCTTCCCCCTAAGACTACCTCTGAACACTCTCAATTTCACATCCCAAGTTTTAAGGGGAAGCATTCTTTCCAAGAGCCTATACTTGAGGAAATTCAGTCCACCACTCTGCAAGAGCAGTCTACTCAAGACAATTGTCTATCCCAAGAGACCCCTCAGGTCTCTCAAGATGATGAACTATCATGGAAACTCTCATGGACTTTACCTCTTGGTTGTTAATTGCCAATTATTTTCAAGGATACTATTAAAGCATCAGAGTGAGAACTTGTGGTAGATGAGCCTTCATGTGATGAAGAGGAGAGAAAGTTAGAGGTGTCAAAATTGATTGATGACTGTGACAAGTTGGGACAGTAGGATTAAGAAATGGAGATTGATGCTCAACATGAGCCCTTGGTTGATTTATTTGATGAGATTCCCCTTTTTTTTTGGAGAAGAAGACATGCCATTACCTATGGCTAAAGGTCAATTAGGACAAAAGGATCACCAACAGCAGTGGATTGATAAAGAGGAAGATGTCATGTCTTTGTTGGATGAGTTGCCTAGATTTTTTGATACAGATGGGAAAGATATAGTCATGACCATGTCTGCAATCTTGCAGTAGCTGGAGGGGGTTGATCCTAATGATGTGTTGATTCCTGAGCCTCTGGTTATGGAAGAGGTTTTCCAAGAAAAGAACATAGACAAAAACCTTGAAGAAAATCATTTTTTCAATATCATAGAAGGTTTTTGTGATAGATTGTGTGAAGAATCTTTGTCCCCTGAGGCAATGGTTCAAAGTTATGTGCTTATTGAAAGAGGTATTTTCTTGGATTTCTCTCTTCCTAGAGATTTTATGCATGAATATAAGCTGGAACAAATTCCAGACCTTCAAAGAATTAACAGTTATGAAGAGCTCTCTACCTGTTCTATTGAGGATAATGATCCTCTGATCATGGAGAATGGGTTGATGAGATTACATGTGTTGCATATTATCTCTCAATATTTTAATGCAAATCATAAAGAGGAGACCATAAAAGAAGGCTCCAAATACAGCATCTCAAGAGGCTTCCCCATCTGGTACTTGTCTCAAAAGGAGTTTAATGAGACATCCTCATATGATCAATTTGAGGTAAGTAAGTTTGATCCCATTTTTCAAGAGGCAGTTCTATATTTCCTAGCATACTTTGATGTGCCTCATGTCTTATTAGCTATCCTTATGCATCTGATGAAAAATACCTTAATGAGGAAAGGTAGCTATTTTAACTTTCTAGTGAATGGTTTTGTTTAATCAGTTTTTGTATTTCTTAGTTTAGATTAGGTTAGTTTTTCCTACTTTCCTCCAAGTGCTTTGCATAGTTGTTGTTTCTGCTTATATAGTCCTTTTACCTATTTTGGTTCATTGTTCCTCCTCCTATTTTCAATCCTCCTTCCTTCCCAAAAGTTTTTCTGCGCTCAAATGCAGACTCCTATGCCCAATGGAATGTCATGAGGCTACTGGTTTTATATGTCTAGCAGGATGACATTTAGCATAAATTGCCAAAAATGTTACCCAAATTCCCTATCCTGTGCAATTTTGGCTACAAGTGGATTAAATGAGGTTCCCACAAGGGTAGAGCCTATCTTGTATGTTTTTTCACAATTCTTGGCCTTTACCTAGCTCTCTACATGTTCTAGGTCTGGTTTTAAACCCTTCAAATGCAAAAAAAAACCTATGAAAGAGCCTCTTAAACCCTAACTCCTAGGTGGCTATTATAATCCTTCATTACCTTTTTCGCCACTTAAGTTCTAATTTCTGCATGTGTTTTAAGTTATTCAATTAAGGCCAAAGTTATTTTTCCTAAGTGGGTTACCTTTTCCTAAGTTTATTTTCCTAAGTCCCGAAGCACTTTATTTGCCCCAGGTGGTAGTAAGTTCCTTTCCAATCAGATGGTCATCATGATGCCTTAATCATTGAGATGAAGGTTTTTATTCATTAAGGCATCACGCTTTGTTGATGCGTGTCTAGTTTAGATCTGAGCTTAAAAGACAAGTTAAATATCGATCAAGTTTCTTTTGATCGTATAGTCAGTGTTATGGCTTAAAGACAAAGTGCTCGAGATCTATTCATTAAGTCATTAAGCCGTTGCACCATATGGATGGTGGGTTCACCTTTATGTAGGTTCTTTGTCTTTTTAAATACCAATAGAGTTTATTTTGATCAAACAGTTAGCTTAAAGACTTAAACCTGAAGTGCTCAAGATCTAGCAATCAAGCCATTAATCCTGAATGACACATGGCACATGGTGGGCCCAACATAGTGCTAAGGAGGAGATTATGTGTCATGCAACTCAATTTTAATCCAATGGTTGGATTAATGACTTAAAGTCAAAGTGCTCAAAATCTATCCAATAAGGCAGTGCACCTGCATGCCACGTGTCTTTTTGACCGAGTGGGACCCCCAGTTTGTAACCAAGGTAAAGGTAATCTTTGAGAAAGTTCCATTCAATCCAGCGGTAGGCTTAAGGCCTTAATAAAAATAAGTTCAAAATCTACTATTAAGGCATCACACCTTGAATAAATGTGTCCATGGTGGACCAAGCTAAGGTTGGAAGGAATAAAGTAAAGACCGATCAAGTTTAGTTTGATCAGACAGTCAGCTTAAAGGCTTAAAGCCGAGATGATCGAGATCTAATGTTCAGGCCATCAAGCCATGATTACATGTGGCACATATGAATTCATGGGTCCTGGGTTGAAAAAGGCAGTAAAGACATAGCAAGTAATAAAGATCCAACAGTTTTTGTGATCCCTTGATTACGAAGATGCAGATAATTAATATTTAAGGAAACATGTTGTTGCGATCCATGGTAGGTTGTCAGAACCTTGGGCCCATCTGCACTAAGGTTAATCTATGATCATTTTTAGTTTCATCAAATGGTGGGTGTAAAGCTTTAATGTTGAAGTGCTCAAAATCTACTTATTAAGGAAATGCACCCTATTGACACGTGTTCAAGGTCAAATCAGGGCCAACACCCAGGCAGACAAGATGGACATAAAAAACATTTTCCAAGTGGCGTATGGTCGTGGACTCACAAAGGAAGATGAAATGTTTAGCCATGAACCACCAATGCGAGACAAGATGACACGTGGAGGTCTGAGCTAATCATATAGTCACGGAGGTCTGAGGATGTAGTATGAAACGGTTGCGAGTGCACGAATAGTCATTATTGCAAGCTTGCTACGGTTAGGAAGGTTGATGTCTAGTGATTGTGAGTGTGTGATTGACCATTAGTGGTTAGTGTCACACACTTGTGCAAGTTTGTGGAGGTTTTGAAGGATTTTCTTGAGTGAGAAACCAAGCACCACACGTCCTGAGTTAAATGTAGTAAAGGCACAACTTAAAGTAGATCAATGGTCCTATTTTTAAGTTCATAAATATTCAAATCTGGGTCGTTGATTGGGCAGTCCACGCCACCTGTGACCATTTGTATTTGATTTCAAATATTTAAATGTTGTTTCTCAAGTTTTTCATGGTGGTGGTGATGTTTTCAACTTACAGACTGGGTAGATGGATTAATCTGATCTATCTTCTCAAATTTATGGTGATAGGAGATGTATTCATGACTGTATCTGATCTTTTGAGATATTTCCCAAGCACATTAATGAGCAGACTTGAGTGGTTTAGGGTTTCTACATTGTTTATTGAATATCTATTGTAACCCTAAGTCTACCCTAATTGATTAAGGGATTGACTCCCGAGCCTATGTGATAGGGGAGGTTATATATAAGTAGTTTTAGAAGCTTTTTTAGCTAGAGGTTTTCAGCTTATGCAATACTTTCTGTGGCATCTTCTCTGCCCTCAGGTTTTCATCTTGTTGTAATTTATCATTGAATTCCAAATTATGCAAAGGTTTTCTATGACATTTTCTCTATCCTCAAGATTTTTCTTGTCTGTATTTTTCTTATTTGAAGCATAATATAGTGGTTAATATTAGAGAAATCTTTGAGTTCTTGAGCCTTCTTTCTTTCTACATCTTTGTGCACTACTATGGGTGATTTGATTTAGATAATCTTGTAGATTTTGTTCATCCCTTGTTATCTTGTCTCATTCATGTGCCTATTTCTAAAGTGGATGTTTTTTTGCAGGTCACAGTCTGTGTCTATTTCTATTGAATATGCTATTGTTTGTGAAACCTTCTCTTTCCTTTAATATCCTCTTTTCATTTTAGACCTCTCTATGAAATATTTATGCAAGCCTATTCAGGAAGTTGTGTTATGCTAGATTCAGGATTTCATGCTAGTTTTGGTCACTGTGTTATGATTCATGATACCTTCGATGCATCACCTAGTAGGATAAGTTTAATTTTTAGTATTTCCCTTCAGTTCTCCTTCTATCCCTTTTCCGTCGAAGTTTACTTTCATGTTTAAAAGTGTTGATAGGACTTTGTGACTGGGTATGCCAACAAATGTAAGTTGTCACCAGGTACCGGGGTATCGGCCAACTTGGCCTATAAAGGTTGTCCAAGGAAATGAGATTCTTCAGGCCTTCAAGCACATGAGACTTGGGTCTTGAAGGTGCAGGAGCTTAGTTGGGAGTGTGACTATTTTGTTCGGGTGGGATAGCTAGTTATCTTGGCTCGTCTTCTCCAGGGATTTCATTGAGTTAGGTTTCCTGTAAGTGCGCATTAAATTTACCAAATAAACTTCAAAAGGTAGATCAGGGTTAGGAGTATTCCATCTACCTATAGTTATGCTAAACATTCAAGACATCAAACATGCTCTAACATACTATACTAAATACTGAAGAAATACAGAACCATCAGCTCATATTTAATCAATAGCGAGGGAAAAGAAGGTTGTTAATCTACTTAAAATATCAGAACAAGGGACATAAAGAACATACATCACAAAAGATTGTTAATCCATAGATCAAAATGCTAACAACATCTTTGACAGAACCCTTCCTCCTTCATTAACATGTTTCCAGCAAGCACTGGTGCATACAATAATGGTGGCTCCAAGGGAGCATCTAACTACTGAGGATCTCTAACAACTAAGGAGCATTGAGCTCTATAACTTAGAAAATTAAAATGCTATAGCTATGGACTGCAAAATCATCAATTTCGCTAACCCTTGGATTAAGGTCAGACTTATTATTTATACACAAGCTTTTGACCTAAAACTAACCTAACTTATTTTACGCTCAAACAATATAATACAATTCCTAGTGGCCGGTACTACCTTTACCACACTACAAGAGACCTTGAGATGGAAAAGGTCTGACATGTCAGAAGAATGAGACAAGAAAGGTGGGGTGGAAGAATCAGCCTTGAGAAAGGAGCTGTAAGGACAAAAGAAGAAATTCGATCCCTTGGGGATCGAGGCTACATGCCTCATTAATGGGAAAGTGGCTCACTACCTCTTATGTGCTAGGTGTTATGTTGGAGCGGCACCTTGGGAAGACCAACTATCAAAACCATCTTGTCAAGCTGACGTGTCGTGCTGGAGTCACCTACCTTCTGACATCCTTATTAACCACCTTGAAAATAACCGGTTGGCCTTGGGAACTAGGACACTGGTCACTTTCAGAATATAAAACTATAGGATCTAAAATTTTGGGATCTGAGAACTTGCGTTCCAAAAGAATGAATGAATACAAAAATTACACTTGCTAGGAATTATCTTCGAAGCCTAGAGAACCTTGCCCCCCTTTACTATTTTTGAGAGCTTTCAACACTTGGCTTACATCTTCTTCATCTATGCCCCTGATGTTATCCCACTGGCTACGGACAACCTCCAAGCTCTCCTGCACTTCTCCGGCCCCATTCCAAAACTCATTTACCAACTTCACGGCATCATGCATTCAGAGCATCATTTCAGACAACCTTGTCAAATTCTTCCCATCAAAATCTCTGGAGGTGTGGTACTGAGACTCCATGAACTCATCAAACTTCCCGAGGACATAATCCTCTGGGGTGCATGATCCAGTGGTGAAGGGGTCAACTTATGACACCCTTACCACAAAGGCTTCAAACAGACCCAAGGGGTATTGGGCGGCGGTTACCTTATCTTTTAGGGCCTTGACTGAATCCTTGCATACCTCAATCCTAAGGGCAAGTCTTGAATGTTGGACCCAGAGGGAATCGTATGTTTCATCCCCTAGAATTCCTACTGCTGTGGCAGCCTCTTCTCTGGTGTCAAAGACCTCTTCCAACCTAGCTTTCCATTTTTTATAATACCTCAAGTCTATTTCCCACACAGCAACAAAGGCACTTGCCTAACCAAGGAGAAGGTGGATCTGATAAAGATCCAGGAGTGACACCACTAAACATTTCCTTACAGCGACTATTTGCTCGGTGATCCACCCGTCTATGGTCTGGGCCTTCTTTTTCATGGCAATTAGAGAATCCACATTGCCTTGTGCAAGCGGCAATTTGGAGGTAGAAGCTTCAGGGTGGACCTTGGCCAGAGCCTATGTAAGTTCTGCTAGAAGTGCAAGAAGATTAGCATTAGTTTCTCTTTCCTCCTTCAACTTCTGGCCCTGTTTATCATACCGGGCCTCCACTACCCTGGTGGTAGTGATTTTTTTAGTGGCTAATATTCGCCAATTGGCTAATTTTTAAAATTTGAGAATCCAAATTTGGCTAATAATTCAAGATTTAAGGCGACCTAAATCACCAAACTTTTACAAAATTTTATTCTAGAAATATTTAAATCACCAAATAATTTATTTTATTAAAAAATTGAACTCAAATATTTGCCTAATATTTGATAGATGGTTAGATTCAATTCGCCTAAATTTTATCATTTATTATAGAAATCTAAATTATTTCACCAATAATATATCATAACTGTTATTTATAGTAGGGTTGTGTCACCAATATTAGTTGTCATTATTGATTTAAAATATAATCTAGTAATCTTCATTATATTCCATGAGGCAAAAATGTTACTATCTTATTTGTAACGCTTATCGGGGCT
>MU225976.1:98627-155148 GCA_018584345.1 Thuja plicata
AATATTTTCATAGTTAGCCTAATAATTTTCTATAAGAACTCTTTTTTCTTTAAATATAATTATTTTCCATGGTCATTAATGAAATTTTGGTTATTGCTTGAGATTTGTCAATATTTTCTACAAAAAAATTGTGATTAAAAAATATTCGTCAATACAAATAATTTGTTTTCCCAAAAAATTGAGAGATTCGCCAATAGGAATTAATTTTTTTTAAAATAAAATGAAAGATTCGCCAGGATTTTATATATTTTTCCAGAGGGGAGTTTCTTAAAGTTATCCCTACCTGGTGGCCTCTCTCAATAGGTCTAGTTCACCATGCTTATCTCTTCTCCCTAGTGCTACTTTTGTAACAATGTAATCCTCATGCCTTACGGTCGCTACATCTACATCTGGAGGAGGTGTCGTGATGGTCACAAATGTGCTTCTTGTGGGGCTAGTTTGAAGAGTATGAACTATTTGTACCTTCTTAGGCTTCTGGGCCTCTATATTTTGGGCCATCATCTTGGGCAGAGAGAGTGGAAATCTTGTCACTACCACCGGGGCTTTCTTTTTTCTTGATGCCACCAGCCAATGGGGTGGCTCGGGCGGCTTTGTAGTTAGGATCTGAGTATACAGATTCTCTTTGAAACCTGACGGTGGATTCCTAGAATGTTCAGTGTCATCAAGATGTTTTTCTCTTTCTTGTTCTTATTCCTTTTTCTATTCTATGGAGGCCACAGTATTCACTGTCGTGTCAATGTTCTCCTTTGTGATATCTAGAACTTCTCCTTCTCTGACATCCATATCACCTATATCTTGCGGGACTCCCTCATCCCTCTCAACATCAGTCAATCCAATGTTTACATTTTCTGGGACTTCCCGGTCATTCTATTGTTGTTGTTCTTTAGCTTTATTGGCCTCATTCACTGGAACATTTTGCTCTATTGGAATATCTTATGGATGTGGGTGAGGTTTCTGGCCAAAGTTTAACAATGTGGCCACGTTTACTTCTTCACCAAATGTGCTTCGGGGTGTCTGGTCATCCGAAGTAACCAAAGGTGTTTGGAGCATGATGATCAGGGGTATGGTTGATCCCATGGGTCTAGGTTCCCTAACCATCGGTCGCTCATTAGTGGTTTGCCTTGGTGTATTTTTGGCCTCTTAGACCGGTGTTTTCTCCTACTCATGCTCCCTGTGTGTCTCATCCTAGGCTTCCTATTCTAATGCAAATTCTTCTTCTGAGACTTGCTTCTCTGCGGGGATCTCCTCTTTATCTTGAGTGGCAATTTCTTCAACCGCATGACCAATATCCTCATGCAAATTCATGAGCTCATCTGTCTCAAATTCATCATCAAACCCATCATGTGGGGGAGGGCTATCAGGGATCTCTTCAAGTTTGACGGAATCTGAACTGATGTCAACTAGAGGCATATCTAGCATACTAGGGCTAGTGGCTACGCTTGGGGTGGGGGTCACCTTTTTCTTCTTTCTCAGCAGTGGGACCCCGATGTTCAAAATACTGGTAGATTCTGCCTTAGCAAAAGTCTATCTTCTCATCATTGCAGCCAATGACAGGGATCTTGTCAGGCGAGTGGATGCCATTAGAGTTATGAGGAAACTGGAGGATATTTGTGTGCTTGTTTGTTGGCTGGCCAACCTTTCTGACTCCATTTTCTATTGTAGTTGTACCATTAAGGGGGTGGGACCTTGGGGAGGTACCGTAGCTGGGGCACCCTCTTTTTCTTTTCCCTTACTTGTGCTAGGTCTAGCGGTAGCAGTGGAAGCTGAAGAAAACCTTTGAATGATTGGTCCCTTCCGGGTGCTTTTGGGACACACCTGGACAAAATATTGGTGACTCTCCTCCAAAATAGGGTGGCATACTCCCTCAATTTTCAAGTCTTCTAGGGTGGCCCAATCCACCAGACGGAGATCCAACTTGTCCAATCCCTCTCCCTTGTATGTCGGGTCTTCTAGCAACCCGTCATCTAAAAATCCCTTCAAAAAAATTCAAAAGTCAAGTGCCTTCATGAGTCCTTTGGACATGCATGAATGTTGACGGGCCCAGAGATCAAAATTGTCCTGACAGTCTACCTAGAAATCTTCAATATCTTCTTTGTGCAACGGAGATGCCCGAGGAAGTGCTATGAAAATCTTACCTAGAGGATCATAGTTCTTTCTAGTGTGGTGGAATTCCACCAGTCCCATCCTCTTTAATTCATTATCCACCTCCCTTACTATGGAAAGGCTACACGTATATTTCTTGCATGAAAATGGGAATGGGATGTTGATGACCTTCTTTAATGTGAAGAAGGCATGCAAGTCCATCACCTACCAGCTGAACTCCAAAAGAATGATTATGTCCCCGCAATACTGGGGAAGAAGATAGGCTTTCCCTGAGAACCCGGACACCCAAAAATAGGTGTGGTGTTGGAATTGAATGAAATAGTGGTCGTAGGTGCTGACCAAGTTCATTTCCTCCTACAATAATTGGTACCCAAAATTCTGGCTAAGTGTTAGGATATTATGATAAATGAAAGCATCATTTACCCAGCAAAAATTTAGGAAATTGACTTCCCATTGCACTTGGGGATAGTGATCCCATTGGGTCAACTGGCTCAGCATGTTCCCAAGTTCACCTACTACCCCCAAACCCAAAAAATTTGGTCTTGTTTGGGCTAGTGCCCATAACACATAAGATGTCATGTAGAACTTGGAACTCTGGACAATGCCCTTCAGCTGCGTGTCAACATGGTTGGCTATAATGGCCGCCCAGTTGAAGGTATGGTTATGAGTGGTGATGCAGTAAAGAAAGTAGTACATCCACATTGAGAAATCCTGGGTGTGGGGCAATCTGAAGATCCTACATAAGAATATAATGCCCACCTAAATGGGCTCTTTGAAATCCCTATGGGGAATTTCCAACTTCATTCTTTTATGGTCCCTCTTTGGGGACTTCAGCTGCTGACTGTTGAGATATTTTCGGGAGACAATCTTAGCTTCCTTGAACTCCTTCAATGTTTTGGATCGGTTGATGATGGTGGACCCCTTAAACTACGGAATCCCCAGCCCTGAGGCAAAATTCGCTGCATCCAGGGTGACAATTGTTGTTGGATATTGTAATGGTCGGGGATCAATGAGTAGAACTATCTGAGTAGGTGCATTGTACATTAATGCCAATTGTCGTATCAATTTCGGTGATAGCATCAAATAAGGAAAGATCATGGATTTTATAATATCAGAGGCAGCCAAATAAGTAGCCATACTATCTCCACTAGCCTTCAACCTGTAGATGGCCTGGATCAAGCCTTGCATTTCAGCCCAAATTCCAAGCTCCGTGTCTATTATTTCTTGGACCTTGGAATCCACCTTGGATCCCATAAGGATGCCCTCCTTCAAGTACTTGGAGGTGAGTGGCAGCTTTTCCAGCATCTTTTTGGATTTGGTTTTTGTGGCCACCTGAGTAGAGGTGGTAGGTAGCTCTGAGCTATCAAAAGGGGTGATTATTTCAGACATCTTGATCAACTATCCACAACCTGCAAGATTGGAGAACTGTTAGAACATGGTATATATAAAAAGAACATTCAAAACTCTGGGGAATTCTTCATCACCCAACACCTACCCAAAAAGTGTTAGCACATATCAAAAATTTTAGAATACTTAAAATAGACGTGAGTTAAATTCTGAGGTGTTGAACTAAGTGACAGGAGGAAATGAAAGACTAGGGACTCCTCGGGACCTGGAGTATAGATAAACTAGCCATTATCGACATGACCGATAGTAATTCATATTTGGCTGACATGGGTCGTCATGTGGCCACGTGACAGATGGCGTAAGGCATTAATGGAGACAAGTGGGCTGACACAAGGGAAAATTGAATGCCAAATGGGATAGGGTTTAAATACCCACTCGTGGGACATTAATCCTACCATTATGGTGACACGACATAGGAGAGAGAAAGTCACATGGCTCAAACCAACAAGGTGTTGAGTTTGAGCCATGGTGACTCCCTCTCAACAAGCTAGGAAAAATGATGCAAGAAATGATGGGGTGCGACAAGATTGTCAAGAATGAAAGGATATACAAGAGGTATACACACTAAACTACAAAGTTGAGGCATATATACATGATTTTCAGACATCTACACAATGTAAAGAACCTACGAAGGCATCAAAGCTAACCGACAATAATGTACATCATATATACCAGTTTGCAACTGCGTAGAGGGTGGAAAATCCTCTCGCAGAGCCAACCCACCAATGGGAGGAAACCCTAAAGAGAAACACACAAAGGCAGAAATAATAGGACCAAACAAAAACAAAGCAAAAGAAAATAGCAAGAACCAGAAAGTAAGAAACCAGAGAAGGCAAAACCAAAAACCTACCTGGAAAATGACAAAGAGTAGGGAAGAATAACATGGGGAGCACTCTGTAACAATTCTACCCTCAAACAATCATGAACAAGCACTGCAAATCAACTTTCAATCAACCACTAAGCACAGATCAATTCACAGTTTAATCACCTAAGAATCTCTCTAAATTCTCTAAGTCTTTTAATCACAATAACTATGAAAATGACTGGTAATTTTTATTTATACCCTTAGGGTAAAAACAAGTTACACTCTTCTCCACAAACTCTGGAACAGGAAGACCTCCAGACTCTAGGACCGAGAATTCTATGCAATTATGCCTTTTTGTGAAAGAAGACATAGTTGAAGAGAATCTCATAGTCTGGAATCAAGCTCTAGAAAGAACAACAAACTCTAGGACCAGGCCTGTAGGCACAAAAGATAGAAAGAAAAAGAAAGAGAAAACCTCGCAGCAGAAAAAGCCCAGAGAAAAAAACAAAGGAAATAGAAAACAAGGCAAGGGAAAAAGAAAAAATAGGGGGAACCAAAATTTTGTACACAAAAATGTAGGAATGGGTATGCAGGGCATAAAAAATGGCGACTATCTGGGATGAATGCCTTAGTGTATTTGAGAACTATAGAATCTTTGGTTAGCAAAACTAGAATCAATCATTAATTGGAGCATCTTTCTTGCAAGGTGTGAAGCGTCTGAGAAAATTTAACCCATACATGATTCAATCCTTGGTCTTTAAAAAGTTGTAAAGTGTGTGCTTTGAAAGGAAATCAAGCCAATCACCTCTGGGAGAAGTAGAGAAGAGGCACTAAATATATCAAACCAAAGTCATCAAATCTACTTGTTTCCCCCAGATACCAGAATTCCTCCATTCTTTAGTTGTCATTATTTTCTCTTCTTGGATGGGAAGGTGGTACTCCTTTCACCATTAAGCTTAGGCTGATTTTAATGGCGGTACTTCTTTCACCTTTCCATCCACTTCAAATTGCTAAATAGGGGAGAAAAATCCAGACCCAGAAAGAATTTAGATGATTTTGACTTGGGCCAACAAACTAGTGTGCCCGATCTACTCTAAGTGTGTCTGATTACTGGGTTCCTTTTGATTTTGATCTAACTGATTTCTAGACTTTTGGGAGATGAATCTAATGAAGGTTACTCATAGCCTATTACCAAACTTACAAAATAACTCTGAAGTGCAGACCAATTCCATCATGCTAACAATAGATTCCAAGTTCACCACAATGCAAAAGGTACCACTACGGAGACTAGATGTTATGCGAAGCATACCGGTCTACAAAAAGGGTGGGAAAAACACTGGAAACTCAAAAAAGAAACAATGGAGCCCAAAACAAAAGAAAAAAGGAAAAGGGGAAGCCCCAAAAGATAGCTAAAAAAACTATTTACAAAGCAAGGCACCCCAAATAGAGCATCAGGAAATATATTTACAAGAAGGACTTTACAAAAAATACAACTTTGGAAAAACTCACCTCATTCAAAATAATGCTTGAGAAAATGTCTATTGATGGGAAATGGAATGGCTTGTCTGGTCATGGTAATGAAGTGATAACTATTTGCCCTGTAGATCTCAAATATCAAGTATGGTCCAAGCCAGAGCTATCAGAATTTGGTGTGCTTTCCTTTCTTTTCTCGGGCCTTGTCCCACAAAAGGACTAAGTCCAAAATCTGAAAGGCCTTATACTGAGCTCTTCAGTCAAACCATCATTTTAATACCACTTGGTGATGTGCAGTGTTCAAGGGCAATGTCTCTTTATTCTTCCATTCTCACCAAGTTCAAAAGTTGGACTTCCACAATGTTGTCTCGATTGTCGAATTCCTGCATAAACTGTAACATTGGGATCTGTAAGTTAATAGGGAATATTGGATTTTTTCCATAAACCAAGTGGAATGGGGAAGCCCCTAGGGCTGCCTTTATTCATATATGATCTTCCCAGAGAGTGAATCTAAGCTTTTGGTGCCAGTCCCAAGGGTTCTGTTCTAATAGATGTTTGATCACCTCAAGTAAGTTTTTGTTGATCAATTTAACAACATTGTTCCCCTGAGGGTAATAGTTTATGGAGAACTTGAGGGTAATCCTTCTATCATAGGTCCATTCAAGTAATTTTTCTAAAGAAAATGCCAGACCATTGTCACATACTATAGCAAAGGATATTCTAAATTGTGTGATGATGTTTTCTTTCGAGAATTTTATGACTACATCTGTCGTGTTGTTTTTACAAGGGATGGCTTCAGACCATTGGGTGCAATAATTGGTAGCAATCAAGATGTACAAGTGGTTGGTAGATGAGTTGAGGTTGATTTCCTAGATAAATTCAAATGCACATTGGGAAAAATATCTAGCCTTTAAGACCAGCTGCAAAGGCATAGCCAAGTTCTGCTCATGATGTGCCGCAGTCTAGCAAGTGTGGCATTTCCTGATGTGAGTATAGACATCCTTAAAGATATAGGGCCAATAGTATCTAGTTGAGAGGATCTGATGGTTAGTGGCATTAGGTGAGCCATGCTTGATTCCAAACTACCCAAAGAATTCTTTGATTATCTTTGCAGCTTGAACCCTATCAATGCATCGGAGGTACACTCCCTCAGTTCCTGCAAAAAAGTGTGGCATTTTTTATGATGAAGTGTGTGGTCTTCAATTGTAGGGAATGATGTTTGTTTGGAGGCAATCCCTTTAGGCATCTATTATTCAATAGCAAGTACACCAGGTCTGTGTACCATGGATCTTAAGTTATGGACTCCACTATATATGCTTGACATTTGATGTGGGGAATCTCTTCTACCATCGCTCTACATAGTCCTTGGCCTTGGACTATCTTCATGGGTTGCATTTCCAAATCATACTCTTGGAGGATGGCCATCCATTTCCCCTGTCTTTCACCCAATTCACTCTACATCAGCAGAAATTTTGTTGTCTGGTCTGGGATGATAGCATGCACTTTGCTTTAGAGAATATAATGCCAGAATTTCTTCACGGCGTAGACAAGAGTGAAGGCCTAATTTTCCAAAGGTGAATACTGGACCTCGACATTCTTAAATGGGGAGCTCATGAAAGCTATTGGTCATTCTTCCCCCTTGACCTTCTGGGTTTGTACGGCTACAGCAAAATGCGATGAGGCAAAGGAGTAAATGTAAAAGGGGAGGGAATAGTTTGGACTAGCCAAGACTAGGGCCTCCACTATCATTTGTTTAATCTGGGTGAACGCTCACTTTGCCTCAGGGTTCCACTCAATATTTGTATCTTTTTTCATCATGTCATTGAGCGGCTTTACAATCTCATTGAATCCAGTGATGAATCATCGAACAAATTTGATCTTCCCAAAGAAAGATCTCATCTCCTTGTTGCTGCCAGGCATTTATAGGTTTAGCAGTGCTTCAACTCTCTCAGGGTCAATGGATATACCCTTCTCAAAGACAATATGCCTGAGAAACTTCCCTTCAGTGACCCCAAATATGCATTTCTTAGGCTTGATGGATATTCCATATCAGCGACATCTCTCACAAATCTGGGTGAGGTGGGTGTAATGATCATGCTTGTCCCAGGAAAAGATGGTCAAATCATCCATGTAGATGATTATACACCAGTTCACAAGGCTCTCAAATGCAATGTCCATAGCCTTTTGAAATGTGTTCCCTGCATTGATCAAGCCAAAGGGCATTCTCTGGTATGCAAACGTTCCCCACTTGGTGGTGAATGTCATTTTGTCTCTATCTTCATATTTAACCATGACCTGGTTATACCCAGAGTACCCATCTAGGAAAGATATCATTTGTGATCCATTCATGATTTGTAGTACCTCATCCAACAAGGGGAGAGGGTGATTATCCTTTTTAGATGCCTTGTTCAAATTTCAAAAATCCACGCAAAGGTAGATCTCACCACTTTTCTTCCTCACAGGGACTAGGTTGGCAACCCACGTAGTATGCCACATTGGAAAGATGATCCAGGATGACAGTATTTTTTGAACCTCCTGATAAATCAGAGGCTCGATCAGTGGGTTGACCACTTGTTGCTTTTGTCAGAAAGGCATAGCATCAGGTTTAAGTGGGACAGTATGAGTCATAATGGATGTATCATAGGTTTTCAAATCCTCATACCCCCATGTGATTACATCAATGTATTCTTGGAGAACTGTGAGAATCTTCTCCTTCTCCTCAGGGGAGCAGGAGGTGTCAATGTGTATCCATTTTTCTTCACTGACCTGGCTGATGTTGACTTTCTCAAATTTATCTCCTTCAGAGGAGGATGATACCTTTTCTCAGCCTCGAGGGTCCAAGTCAAAGATATGTTCAAGAACTACCATCCCCTTGGGGATGGTGTTGGTTGGTAAGCCTATAAACCCATCATCTTCATCACCCTATCCAGTATCATCATGATCTCTCTCCTCCACTATCTGATCCTCAAAGACACCAACATTGGCCATAAAGGCCTGGATATGTTGGTCATCCTTAAAGACCTAAAAATGGGTGACATTTTCTAGTATAGATAGGGTAGGGACCATCTCAATGGAAAAATTCTGGAGTCGAGAGCCATCCATAGGTTCAAGCGTGCTGGAAAAAACAACAAGGGCACTCAGAACATAGTTCCTTTTTTGGGGAATAATTTCAATGCTAAAGGCATCAAAATATTTGATAAGGCTCCATGCCCGGTTGCGGTATGTGGTCAGCCTTTTGTCATGATAGGTGTATTAACTCTGTACTTTCTTAACAATCAACTCTAAATCACCCAGGGCCCAGAGGTGAGTGATCCCTTTTCTTAATGTGAATAAGAGCCCAAGGACCAAGGCCTTGTACTCGATGACATTATTTGTGCATTTGAACTACAGCTTGTTTGGATCGGGACCTATCAAACTTAAGGGTCCACAAGTCATCGTTTGTAGTCTAGGGCTAGGAAGGCAAAGTGGCCTTTGGATTATTTTTGGGAAGGTTGGGAGGAGTTTCTTCTGGCTTTGATGGTTTGTAGGTGAGGTTTCTCTCTAGAGAATCCTGTGGTAGGGATTCCTAGACTGGTGGTATCAAGGGGATACCACCGGAATGGTTGTTGGGTCCAGGCAAATCTGCCTTGTGCTTTTTTTTGGAGGGCATTGATGTGCTAGGTAGTAGCAGCAAGGAAAGGCTCACACTCTAGCTCCAAATGTTTCTAATAATACACCCCGCACCAAGTGTTGGACAAGAGTGTAGCGGGGGTCACTGCGGTACCTTGAGAGTTAACCTCAACCCTCAATTTTTTGTCCAGGTCCTGCGTTCTCTAGGAAACAATGGGGTCTTACCCGAGGGTGAAATCAAAGGTCAAGATTTCTAGGGGTCAGTACACCCCGAGGGAAGTCTCAGAGAAGAGGACTTCATTTACCCTCCAAACTTTGGTGAGGGCCTGCTTCATCCAGGGCTCACTTTCAACTTGAATCTGGTTAGATTCTCCCTCCCAGGGGAACCACAAGTGGGAAAAGTCAGTCGATAAATACTCATTCAGGGACTTGGACCAATTGTGACTTAGTAACATCCCATAAGTTTCTGGGATGTCCACCACCTAGATGTCAATTACCCTAGCTATCTTGGGGTCCTGGATGAGTTGAATCCAAATATTCTTCAACTCACCTAGCATTTTTATAGCAGTTTTGTCCAATTAGACTACTGCGTTGTTAGATGGAGTAGGATACATTCTGAGCTTCTAGCATATTGATAAGGGCATGGTGTTACCTGAAGTGTCATAATCTACTAAGAAATTGTAAAGGCCCTTCCCTTGTATGTTCAGGCCTAGTAAGAAGGGAGGATCCTTAGTGTTTCCCTTGAAGATAGCCGCATTAGTGTCATCAAAAGTGACAGTCTTGGGTGGGTGAATGATAGCTTTTGGGTTTTCCAAGAGCTTCAAAATGGACTTCTTCTTCTCAGGATAGTTTAGCAAAACCTCCATCAAGGTCATGGAGGTGGTAGTTCAATCTAATGCCTTTGTGATGTTGAACCTTCCTCCCGAGAATCAGTGGCTTCCCTCGGTTAGGTCCCTAGCTCGGTTAGAGCCAAGGCCTTTTGGAGGGACTGACCGATCAGTCATGTTGTCCCTTGGAGGGGTGTCTTTGGGGGGCGTAGGTGTATAAACTAGTCCTTTACCAACCTAACTCTGAGTGTTGTAGGGATTCTGCAGGTTGGTGAAGGCATTAGCCTCAAAGGTCAGAATAGATTTATCAAAGAACCCCTATAATTTGGGTTATTCTTTGTCTTCCTTGTCTACTCCAAAGAAGACAATCTCACAGGTGAAGGCACCGTGAGTGGGTTCTTGTATAGGAGGTTATGGGGGACTAAGATTGGAAGTTTGTTGTCTATCCAGCTGGGAGATCATGATGACTTTATCCAGCGTGGCACAGTTCACCTTGTTATGAGAGCATGTGTCATGTAATATACACTAGTTAGTTATGGGCTAGAAGTCCATGACTGGTGTGAAGTGAGAAGGTCCAGTGTTACCCTGATTGGTGTTTTGATTTAGAGGAGTACCTTCAGTGTTAGCATTGTTGTTCCATTGTTGTTGATTGAGTCGAGGCCCATTGTTGTAATTTCTTCCTCTGGCATTGTTATTTTGTTGGTCAGAGAAAATATTCCCTCTCTAGGAATTGGTGTTGTGGGGTGTAAGAGACCCTACCTTCAATTGTGCCATGTCCACAGTCAATGAGGACAATAGTTGTCGGAGGGACTCTACCTTAGAAAACAACTAAGTGTTCGCATCACAAGGTGATGGCTATTGTGTTTGGTTCCTGGGGAAGGTAGACGTGGGTACCAGAGTCAAGGGTGGCAATCCCCCAGCTGCGGATGACTAAAAGAAAGGAACTCTGGTAGGTTATGTCTGCGGTTGTTGTGTTTGTTGCGGCTGGTTCTAGGGAACAAATTCTAGACCCAGTATTGCATGTGTTTAATATGGATATATGTACTGGGCCTGCTGGTCTATCAGTGGTTGTGGGGGATTCATGGCCATCATGAGGACACCCATTTTCTGATTGGGGTTATATCCCCCGGTGTAAGAATTTCTACTGGGTATCATGTTAAAGGGTATGCACTACCCAATCCCACGTGGAGACTTGTTAAGACCATAGGACAACTCCAAGGCTAGGTTGTAAAATTTTTCCAGAGTATCCCGGTCATTGGGGGTGGCAGTTCTCTAGAGGAGAGTGGCAACGAAAGGGTCCATCACATTAAGATAGGTCTATATGGTTACATCCATGGATGGGATGAAGGGGCCCATGCACCACTTTAAGGCACATTAGAACTGGTGATTGAATGCTACAAGGGGCTCATTCGGTTCCTTCCTAATGGAAATGAACTGGCTGTAGGACCATGTCAGGTCTACATGTATGCAGAAGGCAGCCAGGAAGGCATCCTCCATGTCCTCCCAACTATTGATGGAGTTGGCGGGAAGGTTAAGGTACCTGTTTAGCTCATTCTATCCCAGGGGCAAAGGGAACATTTGGGTCACAATGTCTTAATGTTGGATTCGGTGTCAGTTCATGGCATCTTTGTATGCCTGCGGATGCTCTTCTACGATTCATGAGCCTAAGTGCTCATATTGGGGACAAATCTTTTATGGGTGCGCAAGAAGATCATTGGTTGCACCCAAAAAAGTTCCCATCGGGGACCCAGTATTGCCAAAATATGTAGCCATCAGGGGTGTTAGATTTTGACTAGGTTGAGAGTTAATTCCTGAGATCATCTGTGGGACTTGGGTATTCTGAGTTGTAGTAGATCCCCAGACAATGGCAGCCGGTCTACCTTTTGGGGTCCTCTTCTTCCGAGTAGGAGGCTTGAGTTCAATAAACCTTCTAAGATTGGGAGCTAATCTAAGGACTCTTTCAAATCTTGCTGGTGAAAATGATCCAATCCCACTAAAGTTCTGACCACTAACCCTCGGTCGGTGTAAAATATAAGTCCTTAGAGGGGGATGAGTTCATGCCCTCCTTCTAGCACCAATTTCTATTGACAAGACTTTGTGACCAAGTCTGCCAATAGATGTAAGTTGTCATCAGGTACCAGGGTACTGGCCAACTAAATTTTTTCTAGGGAAATGAGATTCTTTGGGCCTTCAAGCACATGAGAGTCAGGTCTCGACATTGCAAAAGATTAGTTGGGAGTGTGACTGTTTTGTTTGGGGGGGATAGTTGGTTATCTTGGCTTGTCTTCTCTGAGGATTTCATTGAGTTAGGTTTCTTGCAAGCACGCATTAACTTTACCAAATAAACTTCAAAAGGTAGATCAGGGCTAGGAGTATTCCATCTACCTATAGCTATGTGAAACATTTAAGACATCAACCATACTCTAACATACTACACTAAATACTAAAGAAATATAGAACCATCAACTCATATTTAATCAATAGTGGGTGAAAAGAAGGTCGTTAATCTACTTAAAATATCAAAGCAAGGGACATAAAGAATGCTAACAACATCATTGACAAAACCCTTCCTCCTTCATTAACACATTTCTAGCAAGCACTGGTGCATACAATAATGGTGGCTCTAAGGGAGCATCTAACTACTGAGGATCTCTAACAACTAAGGAGAATTGAGCTCTGTAACTCAGAAAATCAAAATGCTATAGCTATGGACTGCGAAATCATCAATTTCCCTGACCCTTGGAATGAGGTCAGACTTATTATTTATACACAAGATTTTGACCTAAAACTAACCTAACTTATTTTACACTCAAATAATATAATACAATTCCTAGTGGTCGGTACTACCTACACCACACTACAAGAGACCTCAAGATGGAAATGGTCTGACATGTCAGAAGAATGAGACAAGAAAGGTGGGGTGGAAGAATCAACCTCAAGAAAGGATTCATAAGGAGAAAAGAAGAAATCCAATCCCCCAAGGATCGAGGCTACATGCCTCATTAATGTGAAAGTGGCTCACTACCTCTAATGTGATAGGTGTTATGTTGGAGTGGCACCTTGGGAAGACCAACTATCAAAACCATCCTGTCGAGCTGACATGCCCTGCTGGAGTCACCTACCTTCTGACATCCTTATTAACCACCTTGAAAATGATCGGTCGGCCTTGGGAACTAGGACACTGGTCACTTTGAGAATACAAAACTATAGGATCCAGAATTCTAGGATCCAGGAACTTGCGTTCTGAAAGAATGAATGAATACAAAAATTACACTTACTAGGAATTATCTCTGGAGCCCGGAGAACCTTTCTCCCCTTTGTTTTTTTTGAGAGCTTTTAACACTTGGCTTATGCCTTCTTCATTCATGCCCCTGATGTTGTCCCATTGGCTATGGACAACCTCCAAGCTCTCCTGCACTTCTCTGGCCCTATTTTGGAACTCATTAACCAACTTCATGGCATCATGCATTCGAAGCATCATTTTAGACAACCTTGTCAACTTCTTCCCATCAAAATCTCTGAGGGCGCGGTACTAAAACTCCATGAACTCATCAAACTACCTGAGGACATAATCCTATGGGGTGCATGATCTGGTGGTGAAGGGGTCGACTTGTGTCACCCTTAACACAAAGGCTTCAAATAGGTCCAAGGGGTACTGGGCGGTGGTTACCTTATCTTTTAGGGCCTTGACTGAATCCTTGCAAACCTCAATCCTGAGGGCAGGTCTTGAATGCTGGGCCTGGAGGGAATTGTATGTTTCATCCCCAAAAATTCTTGCCACTGTGGCAGCCTCTTCTACGGTGTCAAAGACCTCTTCCAACCTGGCCTTCCATTTTTCATAATTCCACAAGTCCATTTCACACACAACAATGGAGTCACTTGCCTGACCGAGGAGAAGGTGGATCTGATAATGATCTGGGAGTGACACCACTAAAAATTTCCTTACGGTGACTATTTTCTCTGTGATCAACCCATCTATGGCCTTGGCCTTCTTTTTCATGGCCCTTAGAGAATCCACATTGCCCTGTGCAAGTGGCAATCCAGAGGTAGAAGCTTTTGGGTGTACCTCGGCCAGAGGCTATGTAAGTAATGCTAGAAGTGTGAGAAGATTAGCATTAATTTCTCTTTCCTCTAACTTTTGGCCCTATTTATCATATTGAGCCTTCACTACCCTAGTGGCCTCTCTCAACAAGTCTAGTTCACCCTAATTATCTGTTCTCCCCAGTGCTACTTCTGTAATAGTATAATCCTCAGGCCTTACAGCCGCTACATCTGAATCTGGAGGAGGTTGCATGATGGTCATAAATGTGCTTCCTATGGGGCTAGTCCAAAGTGTATGAACTATCTATGCCTTCTTAGGATTTTGGGCCTCTATATTGTGGGCCTTCATCTCAGCTAGAGAGAGTGGAACTCCTGTTACTACCACCGAGGCTTTCCTTTTTCTTGATGCCACCAACCAGTCGGGTGGCTAGGGAAGCTTTGTAGTGAGGACCTGAGTATCTAGATTCTCTTTGGAACTCAATGGTGTGTTCCTAGAATTTTTCGTGTCATCAAGATCTTTTTCTCTTTCCTATTCCTATTCCTTTTCCCTTTCTCCTGAGGCTGCAGTATTCACCGTCGTGTCGGTGTTCTCCTTTGTGATATCTAAAACTTATCCTTCTCCAAAATCCATATCATCTATGTCTTGTAGGACTCCCTTGTCCCTCTCAGCATCAGTTGATCTGATGTTTACATTTTCTAGGACTTCCCAGTCATTCTACTACTGTTGTTCTTTGGCCTTATTGGCCTCGTTCGCTAAAACATTTTCCTCCATTGGAATATCTTCTAGAGGTGGGTGAGGTTTCTAGCTAGAGTTTAACAATACGGCCGCCTTTACTACTTCACAAAATGTGCTCCAAGGTATCTGGTCATCCAGAGTAACCAAAGGCATTTAGAGCATGATGACCGGGGGTATGGTTGATCTTGTGGGTCCAGGTTCCCCAACCATCAGTTGCTCATCGGTGATTTGCCTTGGTGTATTTTTAGCCTCTTGGACTGGTGTTTTCTCCCGCTCATGGTCCTTGTGTGTCTCATCTCATGCTTCTTGTTCTGATGCAAATTATTCTTTCAGGACTTCCTTTTCTACAGGGGTCTCCTCTTTATCTTGAGTGGAAATTTCTTCAACTATGTGACCAATATCATCATGCAAATTCATGAGCTCATTTGTCTTGAAGATTTCATCAAACCTGTGGTGTGGGAGAGGGATGTTAGGGATCTCTTCAAGTTTGGTGGAATCTAAAATGATGTCAACTAGAGGCATATCTGGCATACTGGGGCTAGCAGTTGCGCTTGGGGTGGGTGTCACCTTTTTCTTCTTCTTTCTTAGCAGTAGAACCCCAGTGTTCAAAATACTAGTAGAGTCCACCTTAGTGAAAGTTTGTCTACTCATCATTGTAGCCAATGATGGGGATCCTATCAAGTGAGTGGATGCCATTGGAGTTATGAGGAGACTGGAGGATATTTGTGTGCTTATCTATTGGCTAGCCAACCTTGCCAACTCCATTTTTTGTTATAGTTGTACCATTAAGGGGGTGGGACCTTGGGGAGGTACCTTAGCTGGGGTGCCCCATTTTTCTTTCCCCTTACTTGTGCTAGGTCCGGTGGTAGCAGCGGAAGCTGAAGTAGACCTTCAAATGATTGGTCCCTTTCGGGTGCTTTTAGGACACACCCAGGAAAATATTGGTGACTCACCTCCAAGATAGGGTGGCATACTTCCTCAATTTTCAAGTCTTCTAGGGTGGCCCAATCCACCGGAGGGAGATCTAACTTGTCCAATCCATGTCCCTTGTATGTTGGGTCTTCTAGCAGCCCGTCATCTAAAAATCCCTTCAAAAAATTTTGAAGGTCAAGCACCTTCATGAGTCCTTTGGACATGCGTGAATGTTGACGGGCCCAGAGATCAAAACTATCCTGACAGTCCACCCAAAAATCTTCAATATCTTCTTTGTGCGGTGGAGATGCCCGAAGAAGTGTTATGGCAAACTTGCCTAGAGGATCATAGTTATTTTTGGCATGGTGGAATTCCATGAGTCCCAAGCTCTTTAATTCATTATTTGGCTCCCTTGCCATGGCAAGACTGTACGTATAATTCCTACATGAAAATTGGAATGGGATGTTGATGACCTTCTTTAATGTGAAGAAGGTGTGCAGGTCCATCATTTGTTGGTAGAAATCCAAATGAATGATTCTGTCCCCGCAATACCGGGGAAGAAGATAGGGTTTCCTAGAGAAGCTGGTCACCCAAATATAGGTGTGGTGTTGGAACTGAATGAAATAGTGACCATAGGTGCTAACCAAGTTCATCACCTCCTACAATAATCGGTACCCAGAAGCCTGGGTAAGTATTAGGATATTATGATAAATGAAAGCATCATTTATCTGACAGAGATTTAGGAAACTGAGTTCCCATTGCAATTGGGGATAGTGATCCCATGGGTTCAACTGGCCCAACCTGTTCCCAAGTTCACCTACTATCCCCAAACCTGGAAAAGTCAGTCTTTGTTTGGCTAGTGCCCACAACACATAAGATGTCATGTAGAACATGGAACTCTGGACGATGCCCTTTAGCTGTGTGTCCACATGGTTGGCTATAATGGCTGCCTAGTTGAAGGTCTGGTTGTGAGTGGTGATGCAGTAAAGAAAGTAGTACATCCACGCTGAGAAATCCCAAGTGTGGGGAAATTTGAAGATCCTGCATAAGAATATAATGCCTGCTTAAATGGGCTCTTTGAAATCCCCACGGTGAATTTCCAACTTCATTCTTTTATGGTCCCTCTTTGGGGACTTTAGCCACTAACTGTTGAGATATTTTCAGGATACAATCTCAGTTTCCTCTAACTCCTTCAATGATTTGGATCAGTTGATGATGGTGGACACCTTGAACTGCAGAATCTCCAGCCCTAAGGCAAAATTCATTGCATCCAGGGTGACAATTATTGTTGGATATTGTAATGGCTAGGGATCAGCGAGAAAAACTAAGTAGGTGCATTATATAGTACTGCTAGTTGTCATATCAATTCTGGTGATTGCGCTGAACAACAAAAGCTCATGGCTTTTATAATGTCAGAGGTGGCCAAATATGTAGCCATACTGTCTCCATCGGCCTTCAACCTGTAGATGGTCTAGATCAAGCCTTGCATTTCAGCCCAAATTCTAGGCTTCATGTCTGTTATTTCTTGGACCTTGGAATCCACCTTGGATCACACAAGGACACCATCCTTCGGGTACTTGGAGGTGAGTGGCACCTTTGCACGCATCTTTTTGGCTTTGGTTTTTGTGGCCGCCTAAGTGGAGGTGGTAGGTAGTTCTGAGCTATTAGGAGGGGTGATTACTTCAGACATCTTAATCAACTATCTGCAACTTGCAATACTAGAGAACCATTAGGACATGGTATATATAAAAAAGAACATTAGAAACTCTGGGGAGTTCGTCGTCACCTTGCACCTACCAAAAAAGTGTTAGCACATATCAAAAATTCCAAAATACTTAAAATAGATGTGAGTTAGATTCCAAGGTGTTGAACTAAGTGATAGGAAGAAATGAAAAACAAGGGACTCCTCGGGACCTGGAGTCTAGATAAACTAGCTGTTATCGATGTGACTGGTAGTAAGCCATATTTGGCTGACATGGGTCATCACGTGGCCATGTGAAAGATGGTGTAAGGCATTAATGGTGAAAAGTGGGCTAACACAAGGGAAAATTGAATAACATATGGGACAAGGTTTAAATACCCACTTGTGGGACATTAATCCCACCATTATGGTGACATGACATAAGAGAGAGAAAGCTTCCATGGCTCAAACTAGCGAGGTGTCAAGTTCAAGCTGTGGTGACTCCTGCTTGATGAGCTAGGAAAAATTATGCAAGAAATGATGGGGTGTGATGAGCTCATCAAGAATAGAAGGATATATAGGAGGTATACACACTAAACTACAGAGCTAAGGCATATATACATTATTTTCAGACATCTACACAATGTACAGAACCTACGAAGGCACCGAAGCTAACCTACAATATTGTACATCATATATATCAGTTTACAACTACATAGAGGGTGGAAAATCCTCTGGCAGAGCCAACCCACCAACGGGAGGCAACCCAAAAGAGAAACACACAAAGGTGGAAACAACAGGACCAAACAAAAACAAAGCAAAAGAAAACAGTAAGAACTAGAAAGCAAGAAACCAAAGAAGGAAAAATTGAAAACCTACCTATAACATAACTAAGAGCAGGGAAGAAGAACATGGGGAGCACTCTATAACAATTCTACCCTTGAACGATCACAAACAAGCACCGCAAATCAACTTTCAATCAAGCACTAAGCATAGAGAAATTCGCAGTTTAATCACCTTAATCGCCTAAGAATCTCTCTAAATTCTCTAAGTGTTTTAATTGTGGTAACTTTGAAAATGATAGGTAATTTCCATTTATACCCTTAGGTTAAAAACAAGTTACACTCTTCTCTGCAAACTCTGGAACAAGAAATCCTTCGGACTCCGGGCCTGGGGATTCTATGCAATTATGCCTTTTCATGAAAGAATACATAGTTGAAGAGAATCTCGGAGTCCAAAATCTAGCTCTAGAAAGAAAAACAAACTCTAGGACCGAGATTGGAGGTGAAAAAGATAGAAAGCAAAAGAAAGAAAAACCCTCGCAGGAGCAAAAGCCCAAAGAAAAAAATAAAGGAAACAGAAAACAAGGCAAGGGCAAAAGCGAAAAAAGGGGGACCCAACATTTTGCAACACAAAAATGTAGGGATGGGTATGTAGGGAATAACAACAAGAAGATAAGGTGATTATCCAAGAAGAACCGGCCTAGAATCCAGAGGCTTCACTTCAGTTAGTAGAGATCCCACAACCTAGAAATGAGTCCCATGTTATGCTAAATTTTTAGGCTCAAGCACTTAGCGGGGTGAAAAATTTAGTGTATAACAGGTCTTTGGATCTTGGACCCCAATTCTTTTAGGTTACCCTAGATGATCTCTCATGACACAAGTATCTAAGTGAGAAATTGTGTAGAACCAAAATTACCCTTCATGATGAAAAGGAAATCTAATCATGCCAACTCAAAAATTTCCATAGATGGACAGGCATCTTCTCAATCCATCCTTAGCTTTTAAAAGCTCTCAAGAAATGGAGAGGCATCCTTATTATATTTTTTAATGTTAACTTGAATTTATTATTTAGTTATCACTTGTTTACAAAATCTACAGTGAGTTACCCTGGATGGACAAATTAACGCCCCAAACCCTATTGAGAGCCATTGTCCCTTTATGCACCTAGATAACCTACCCCTCAAAGCTCAAAGAAATACAAAAATGCATAATCAAATCATGGTAACATCAACCATATCAATATGCATCTATGACAATAATAAGGACATGAGAATTTAGTTTAGGAACCCTTATTAACAATTCTTTCTCATAGGTGGTCCTAAACTCCCAAAAAAAACCATATCTGGTCATGTGATAGTGCAAGAGAATGCTGATACATGTGAGACATCAAAATCGAGATCAATTTGATTAAAAATCATAAAACACTGATAAAAGAGAGAATACATCATATTTCTAAGCCTCTGATATGCCTTAAACTACAAAAAGGTAAAGATATTGATCAAACAAGCAAGTTATGCAACTATATAAAGCATACAATGCAAGTGCACAATTTTTTTACAACAATTACAAGTTTCTAGTATGCAATCGCAATTCTTTCGACTCAAATGACTAACAAAATTAGATTGAGGTATGCAGATGACCATTAGGTCTTAGGTCTACAAATAGAGCACCAATTTGGACCTAGAAATAAAATTATATGAAGACCTATTTTAGAACTCATTTATTACCTTCCAAACCAATTAAAATCAACCCTAGAACTCAAAAATAAGAAACCAATAACAAAACTTCAAAAATAAGTTCATAGGAAAAGAGGAAGAGAAGAGAGATAAAGATATAAATTAAAACCCATATTTTTTTATTCTTAAATTATTACAATATGAAGATAAAACACAGTATTCTAAATCTAATATCAAAATACAGGTTACAAACTCTTCCTCAATCCTACAATCAAATTAAAGAGAAGGAAGAAGGGATGCATAGGGAATCAACCTCAATCGGAGTAGCAATAACCTTTAAAAATTCAATCAAATTCTAACTTGAATATGAAATCCTCACTCTATCCATGAAGAAAACTTAAATCTTCTCAAAAGCATAAAAAATTTTAAAGGACCTCCTCCAAATCACTCCATCATTTCTCAAACTTCATTCTCAAAATCAAACTTCCAAAAAATCAAAACAAGAATCCCAAAACAATAATGCAAAACTCCATTTAATAACTCCCTCAAAAAGGATTCCAAACCTTCTAAAAATTCCCTCAAAAACTTGCATGAGAAGAAGAATTAAGCTTCTCTCAAAAATCCCCAAAAATCTCTTAAAAGTAATAAACAAAAGACATTAAATAGAAATTCCAAAGTAATTTCTTCAAAAATAATAAATACTTTCCCTCACAACTAAATATGGATTTTAGCAAATAATTTAAAAAATCCATGAATTAAAATTCATCAAATAAATTAAATTGATTAAAAAGATATATTTAATCTCTCCACCAATATTATGTAATAATATATTTATGGCCATATTAGAATATATTAATGCTAAATAAATAATAACAATAAACTATTATATGGTTAATATCTAATAATTATTTATATATACATGCACATATATATGTATCACCATAAATAATCTTTGTAATATAATTTATAACACTTAGGTTATAATCAATATTAAAAATTTACACATTGATGATAATAAGATATAAATAAATCTACAATGTTAATAATAATAAAAGTATATCAAGAACAAACCTCACGCACGCACACAAACTAGGGTGAACAGTATTATCTTCATGACAATCCCAATAGGGTAAGTTAAGACTAGTAAATTATCTTTACGTAGGACAATGGCTTAGCCTAACTTTAGCTTTGAGCCTTAATGCTACTTTGCGTCCACCTCCATTGAGATATATATAAAGGAATGCTCATACATGTGAAGTTATGTGTGTGTGTGTGGTGCAGGAACACCACATCCACCTTCAAATTTCATGTTATTTTAGTCATCTATGTATTAAGATAATCCTTGGAATCTTTATCGAATTGCATTGTATTCAAAAATAGGCATTATATAACAATATGTAACCAAAAAGGGTCTATATGATCATTATTATCTTTCTTTGAAAAAGAATACCAATAATCAAAGGGGAGGTGAACAGTTTTGTAACCGTCAACTTGTCTTTAAATAGACAACAATATGTAATCGCAGATATAGAGAAGAGAGTCGATAGAGATAGAGTGAATAGGAGAGAAAATCTCAAATGGCTCTCTAGCGGAAGCCAGAGAGCCATTCATTTGTCATTAAAAACATCATATTAATGGAGTTTATAATATGTTTTGCTATTGGATTTTATTTTTATAACAATCTCCATGTTTTGGGTTTGATAGTGGTTAATATCAGTGATATGGTTTCTTGGGTAATAACTCTGTCTGGTTATGTTTCAGTTCCATGGTTGTTTATGAACAACATTTAATAATTTTGTTTTGTTTGTTAAGTTTGGTTTCTATGACAGTCCTGATTAGGGACATTTCTAGGTTTTTATGTTTCGTGAAGTGTTGATTAAGAGTCGGCTATAGATGTTTGAAGGCAATAAATTGAAATGATTACATGCAAGAACCGTTACATCATGATTGTACTAGTTTCAAATCTTGAAATGGTTGTTGTAGGGTGGTGAGTTTGAACTACACCCATGAGCTGTAAGAAAGCAGTGAAGTTGTAACATGCAAAGCAGAAGCATGTTCTTTTTTGGAAGAGACCTGCGAGAGAGAGTATTGAGATCGGTATTGAAGGGCGCTCCAAAGATGACCATCGACAGATTACTAAAGTTGGTGTGTACCTCGAGATCGATAGCTACAAATGGAAAAGGTGGTGGATATATATACATACATGCTCAAGTTTAGAACTAGACCCGTGAGGTGGTGGAATTATTACACCTCTATTCAAGTCCGAGTGATCACCGGCCCGTATGAAGGAATTCAATCCCAGTCAGTGGTGAAGAAGGCGAAAGGTGGCGAGCGTATCATTTATACATTCATGATAGCATGGCGACAGCCCGACCAACATGGTAATGGAGTTTAGTCTCGGTCTATGGGGGAGATAAAAGGTATCGAATGGTGAGTTTTACTTAATGATGACTATGGAGTCAAATTTGAAGATAGTATTATTGGAAATAACAAAATGGTTTGAGCCTCTAATCAAAGTTTGTAAAGTAAGCTAGAAGAATATGCAGATTTGAAGACCATCATGATTTCCTCTACATTAGAATAGTATGGATTGGATCTACACTGGGTGACATTATCATTATTGTTTTGATTCTTGTATTGAAGTTTTATGGTTGTAGATTTGGTGCCAGTACATTCAGCTACAAGGGGTGGACAGGGAGGTCTACCAAAAGGACATAGGATGGTCTTGTTTGTCACCAATAGATTGGGGAGAGAGGTATGAAGGACTCCCAAGTGAGGGACAAAGGTTGTTGTAGCAACTTGGAGGAGTGGACTGTGAAATGGGAAGCACCATGGAGGCAGCAGTATAAACTCCATTGATAGGAGTCAGAGTTGCAAGGAAAGAGAGTGTGCAGAGGAAGCGTCGATGCTGTGATGAAGACAATGAGGCCAAAGATTCAGTTGCAGTCTCACCAAGGCATTTCCATGGGAGATGGAAAACTTTAAAACTTGGGAGTATGGTGCAGGGGCACCACGTCCACCTTCAAATTTCATGTTATTTTAGTCATCTATGTATTAAGATAATCCTTGGAATATTTATTGAATTACATTGTATTAGAAAAGAGGCATTATATAACAATTTGTAACCAAAAAGGGTCTATATGATCGTTATGATCTTTCTTTGAATAAGAATACCAAGAATCGAAGGGGAGGTGAATGGTTTTGTAACCATTAGATTGTCTTTAAATAGACAACAATATGTAATCACAGATATAGAGAAGAGAGTCGATAGAATTTGAAAGAGATATAGTTTTGGGATAGAGTGAATAGGAGAGAAAATCCCAAATGTCTTTCTGGCGGTAGCCAGAGAGCCATTCATTTTTCATTACATACATCATATTAATGGAGTTTATAATGTGTTTTTCTATCATCTTTTATTTTTATTAGAATCTCCATGTTTCGGGTTTGATAGTGGTTAATAACAGTGATATGGTTTCTTGGGTAATAACTCTATCTAGTTATGTTTCATTTCCATGGTTGTTTATGAAAAACATTTAGTCATTTTGTTTTGGTTGTTAAGTTCAGTTTCTATGACAGTCCCGATTAGGGATGTTTCTGGGTTTCTATGTTTGGTGAAGTGTTGATTAAGAGCCCACTATAGATGTTCAAAGGCAATAACTTGAAACGGTTACATGCAAGAACCGTTACATCATGATTGTACTGGCTTCAAATATTGAAATGGTTGTTGTAGGGTGGTGAGTTCAAACTACACCCACGGGCTATAAGAAAGGAGTGAATCTGCGACATGCAAAGCACAAGCATGTTCTTGTTTGGAAGAGACCCGCGAGAGAGAGTATTGAGATTGGTATTGAAGGGCACTCCAAAGATGATTGTCGACAGATTACTAAAGTTGGTGTGTGCCTTGAGCTTGATAGCTGAAAATGGAAAAGGTGGTGGATATATATATATATATATATATATGTACATGCTCAAGTTTAGAACCAAACCCGCGAGGTGGTGGAAGTATTACATCTCTATGCAAGTTCGAGTGGTCACCAGCCTGTATGAAGGAATTCAATCCCAACCGGTGGTGAAGAATGAGAAAGGTGGCAAGCATATCATTTATACATTTGTGATAGCATGGCAATAGCCCAACCAGCATGGTAATGGAGTTTAGTCTCAGTCCGTGGGGGAGATAAAAGGTATTGAATGGTGAGTTTTACTTAATGATGACTATGGAGTCAAATTTGAAGATAGTATTATTGGGAATAATGAAATGGTTTGAGCCTCTAATCAAAGTTTATAAAGTAAGCTAGAAGAATATGCAGATTTGAAGACCATCATGATTTCCTCTACATCAGTGTGTGTGTGTGTGTGTGTGTTTTAGCTAAAATAATCAATGAAGAGAGACTCTAAACATTATATGGACCTTGTGAATGAGTAATATGACATCCTCCCTCTTCATACAAACACATCATAGGAAGATCAACATTTGCATGCATAGTAAGCATGTCAATATCCTAAATCATCCTTAATAACATTATTAGAAACGTAGGCTAGACCAAAGTAATATACCAATCATGAAACACAATCATTTTCATTATGATCATAATAAGACAATATAAGTAATGGGCCTAACCACATCCATATATCCATCATAAATAGATATCATCAAGTAGGATCATCATCAATTCATAAAACCAAAGCGTCATAAATAGTATACCACACACACACATCAAATTCCTAAAAATCCCTAACCACATAAACTAAAATGAAAATATACAAAAGGGGATTACATTAACAAAATAAAATCTAAGGAAAAGAGTGGATGTTTTACCATGTCAAATGAGAATTCAAGACTTTGAACATCCTTTAGTTGTGCACCAACATTAAGAATCAATTTAGGGCTTGGCATAAAAAATGAGTTTTTCTCATTAGAAATACTTGAAGTACTAGGTTTATTAGGTACTTTAAATTAGTTGAGAACCCTCATGCTAACATTAGGGTTTAAATTACCATCAAGGTTTCCTATTTTTTATCTAAATTGGTCTCAAGGTTTCCATTATCAGCATGGACCCTCAGAATTTCAGATTTTCCTTTAGACTTAGTAGCATTAACCTCCTTATTAAAATTATTCTTGGCATTATAACACTAGTTCAGAATTAGAAAGCTCTTTTTTCTACTGTGTCCCTCCTTCCTACATAGGTAACAAGCATCAGTGCCTCCCAAAATTTCAATATTGCAAGAAAGAGATGTGTCATCAACTTTAGCTTCCAAAACTTCAAGAATTTTCACCCCCAGAGATAAGGACACTAGAGCATTGGTATCCATATGAGAGATGTTTTTCCTTTATAAACCCTATGAAAATTTCTTATTTGTGTTGCGACAAAAATGTCAACAAAATTAGAGGGACATTTTTTATTGTTAACCATCTAAGGCATGACAGTGCCAAAACTTCATCAATTAGGGCCTTAGGAAACCAAGGCAATGCATGAAATAATAAACTACCAAAGTTCCAAGAATATTTTTGCACAATAGTTTCTTACATTTGTATAGTTTGAGAAAATAAAAATAACCCTCATTGAACCATTTTTCAAAATGAAATATGAATGCCTAGTGTTTTAGTTTAAACATTCACAACACATTCATCCAAATATTTTTGTCGGAGGAGTTTCATGGCATCTGTTGGAACTACAAAATTTCATGTATCAATCAAGAGAAGTTTGCAGTCGAGTTGGTGGTAAAATATTTATTAGGTCCGAGTTGGTTTTTTCTTATTGGTTTATGAGTCATGTTGTAAAGGTCATTCGTAGTAAAAAAGTTAATGTTTTCCCTTGCCGCTAGTTTGTGAGTCATATTTAGTCAAAATTTCTATGTATGTGAACTAGCGATGTCTTTTAAACGGTTGGGCTCAAGGTCGCAAGGTTAAGTGAAGCTAACGTCTTAAGGTTGGAATCTTGAGAAGTGGTTAAGTCCTTCGTATTGCAAGGTCACAATGGTATTCTATTTCTACATGAAACACTTGCGATGTTGTGCTAGAGGTTAAGTTGAGTCTTTGCACAAGGTCGCAGGTTGGAAGTCAAGTCAATATTTTATGTTGCAACCTTGCGCAAAGGTTAGTGTGGAAGTTAAATTGAGACTGTTGCAACATCGTGTGACAACTGAGGGTTAACTTCTTAAGGTTGTGATCATGCAATAATGTTTGTTAGTGGTTAAGTATTGGTCTACTACAGGTTTGCAACCCTCTTTAATGGTTAAAGTTTCAAAGTTTGAACAAGTGATAAAGTGCAATGTGTCTTGAATTTCAAACCTAACTAACATTTTGTATAGATACTGCGAGATCACAAATGTTTTACAAAGACTATTAAGTTTGTTGTGATGGTGTGGGATTGTGACATGTTTACCATGAAATTTTAATGATAAAAGGGCATTTTCGTAGCATCGCAAAGGTTTTAAATAGTTTTATTAGTTGGTTGTGGTAGTGCAAGATTCTGCCACGTGTCTCAGGCGTGAAGATCAATAGTTAGCATGAGATCACAGGTTACCTTTGCCTAAACATTTTTTTTTCCACGATCTTACGAAGATGCTAGAAATGACCATTCACACAAGTTCGCAAGTTTATGACACATTTTTGTTCAAGCTTGAAACGATGAGAGATAATTGTTACAACTTGGCGCAAGATCAAAAGGTGTAGTGTAAGTCATATTTTTATGATGTGAAGCCGCGATGGATGCCATGTAGACTTTGATGATAGTTGACTTGAGTTGAAAGATAATAAGTGGGGTTTGGACCAATAAATTTTGTGACATGGCAAAGAATGAATAGTTGTGCTGGCATTTTTTCAAATTATTTTAAAAAGGGCTCAAGAGTTACAAATATGCGGCTTAATAACATGATTTTTTTCTTCCACGTCTAATCTCGGTTATTGTGCATGCATAATATTGATGTCAAGTTGATGAATAGATAGTTCATACACAAAAGAAGAGCTTTTAAGTTGCATCCTTAACCATCATTTGCATTTCAAATCTTGAAGTTCTTGTTTTCCATGTGATAGAAGGAGCACCTGGAAATAATTTGTTGTGTTGTAAAGAACTGTGTATTGGTGAAAATTTTATGTTTGAGGATAGAGTTTTTAATTTCACAAACGTGGTAGAACCCAATTCCTCTACCATATCAGCAACTCCAAGAAAGAAAAACAAGGACAAGTTTTCTAAGGAATGGGTATAATTGCTACCAGGAACTTCCAATTCATTGTCAACCAATGAACAAGCATGGAGAGATGCATATTTCCAATGCAAGAACCCAAACCTAGTTCTACCGGATCTTCTGTATTTCTTTTCTTTTTCAACAACAGAATGAAGGAAGTCCCAGTTTGTAACCCTTGGGTTTTGAACATGGCAAAGTTGATCATTCCAGACATTTTTGTAGATGTTTACCTAGTGAAAGTATTAGAGAACATTTGTTGTCCATGTACTAAATGTATCAAGACAAAGGATAAAGTTTCCTTGGTGAGAATTGACAGTGCCAACATTGAAGAAGCATTTGGTATATCTAGGGCTATTAGCATGGATATATATTTGGATGAAGAGCACAGACGGTGTCACTTGCACAAACATATCCTAAAGAAGAATGAAATTCCCAAGTTTATGCCAAGGGGTGGGAGGAAAAAAATACCAATTCTAGATAACGTCAATGAACCCTATAATTTGGACACATTCCACAATTATCTCAAGTATATTGTATACATTTTGTACAAATTTTAGGGAGCAAATGGAGGAAAGAAAGTGATGGAAGATATGTTTATGTTAGCTATGGACATTCAGCACCCACATGTGAACAAATAATATGATTATGTGGGATTTATTGTCAACAAAATTCACAATGACTTGGTTACTATCCAGAGCAACCCTTCTTCAATTGATTTCAATCATTACTTAGTTTTGATGCATCTCATTTTGTTCTACAAAGCTGATAATATAGATGAGGAGTTGATATTGATGAATGAGGACATGGGCATGCAGATGCCAGTGCATATTTGGACAAGGGTATGGGAATGTACTACTTACTCTTCTTCTTTCTTGCATTTTGAAAATTGGATTGTAAAGCCCATTAGAGATATGTTAGGTGCAAAGGAGGATAGAATTCCTCTTGGACTTAGAAGGATGATTAGACCATTTCATGCTAACATTCAGGGACCCATTAGGCATAATTGGGGGATGATTTTCTTTTTGATAGTTTTACTATTATTAGAGTTTTTGGTTGTCCTCAACCACCTCATATTTTGCTGAAATATGTCCCTATCAGGGTGGGAATAATTTATTTCATTTGGCAGTTAACATTAGTTGATAGAATACTTAGGTCCTGAGAAGAAGAAGGGTACCTTATTACCTAGATTATGGGTAGTAGGTGATTTTACAATAGGGAAATGGGTCGTTGATTCTATGAATGATTTTTTAAAACATTATAGATTGTATACTAATAAAATGAGAGTATGTGATCCTAAGGGATTAATGAGATAAACATTGAAGGAGATGACAAATGTTTATTTTCCAATTCATGAGGCTTTACCTAAATAAGACATCAGAAAAAATTTCATTTTTACTGATGAGATAATTGAGAAGAGGATAAAATAGAATGACATTCAAAGATTTGAAAGGGAGTTCAAAGAAGTTGATCCTTCTTTCCCTGGTTTCTACCATGAACTTGGGTATTGGGATAGACTAAAGACTTTGCTTAAGAAGTATGATGAGATCATGGAAAAGATGCTTGATGTACATGTTGGAGCAGAGGCCAAGGTCAACCCTGAGGATGTACAATCATCACAGGGAAATGTGCCTCTAGGTAAGATTTTATTGAAATTGTGGAAGAAGGTGATGAATTTGAGCCCTCATAAAGGCTAGAAATAAAAAGATAGAAGATTGAACATACTTTCAGAGTGATGAAAGATGCTTAAAAGGAAACAATCACTAAGAAGGGTCCATATTTCCATGAAATTAGATAAACAATGAGGGATTCTCAAAATCTACCTGAGGATGAGGAGACTGGGGAGTCAAACTTAGCAATAGTTGCTCAGACTGCTGATAGAATGATGTTCTCAAATTTTCTCTTACAGGATGATGATTTCATCCAAACTGATGTATTCAAAAAATTTCTATTCAAATTAAAATAAAATGAGTTAAATATTAAATTAGGGCCAAAAGATGACAAAGATGAGAATAAATAAAAGTTAGTGAAGGCACCACAAGAGTATGATCTAGATAGTCATACACTCACTATGGTACAGGAAAGGGAACTAGTGAAAAGAAGTGGTATGCTTCTAATGCTTGGGTGGGATATGCGGTCATCTTTTCTCATTGATAAAATAAGGAGACAACCTAATAAAATTTTCAAATCTGATGTTAAGGTTGATGAGTTTATCAAAGGATCAGGTTTTAACCCAAAGTGCAAAACATTGGCTATCTGGTCACTTGCCCCTACCACATAGAAGCCAAGGCTTGTTGACATACAAGATAAAAGGCAGGCTGTCAAGCTCATTTGGAATATTTAGAATGTGAGCAATGTGGATATTTTTTATCTTCTAACTCATGTGTCTTTTTCTGATTTGATCTAAAGCTGAGGATCTGGAAAGAGGAGTTGTAGAGACATATAATAGTTTGATCAGATTTTATAAGGAATAAGAGGGGCAGCTTATATTAAATGCTAAGATTGAAGAAAAATGTTGAGATAACTGAAAGGTTGGCTAAAATTCCTTCTACTCGTGAAATGGTAAATGTTTCAGTAGAAACTATTGGTGAGTTCATTCCTTATGCTTTCAATGTTGCTATTTATATTCTTGTTGTAAATAATAAGAAGATGAATGAATATGTTGATAGAATAGAAATATTAGAGGAAGAAAAGAATACTTTGGGAGTCAAACTATTGTTAGAAATTCTATAGCATAGGATCGATACTTTGAAGAAAAAATTGACTTTTGTTCATAATTCCATGTAGCTCTGCAAGTTTCTGAAGGAAAGTGTGCGGAAGCAATGGCCCTCCTAAACCCTATTTTCACCTTATGGTCAGGAATAAATTTATCAATGGAAAAATTGGCAGCTATTTTGATCTATAGTGTTGGAAACTATAATTGAGACAATTTTTATATATCCATTGATGTCAGACCTTAACTGGTAAGACAGTTGTTATCTTGTAAAGTGTCATATCAATGGATTGGTGAAGAAGATTTGAAAAGGAGAGATAACAAGAAGACTTGGTGAAATGGTTGAGTTATGTGAAAATACAATGGGCACTTGATGAGATCGCACCTTCACAAGGTAATATATTGTTTATCTTAAGTCTAAGTGAAGTTTGGATGACTACAAGATTAGTCTTCATTGAGTAATAGAGCATAAGATTAAGGAACTTATGTATGTGTCGAGTAATGCTGAGTGATGCAAGTGTCAATCAACCGCCAATATATGCTGAGAAAATTTAGTGTTGACTAAGCATCATTATTTGCCAAGTGTCAGTTAATTACCGAGGTACACAGATGACCGAGCGGCAGAACACAGTATTGACAAAGTGTCAGAATTATGATAGTTTGAGAGAGATTTGAGATCCCAGTTGACTTAGTTGATTTTCTTGGGATATGTGAAATATATTTAAGATAAGGATGATTGTTGTGGAGAATTAAATGAGCATTTAATGTATCTTTAACCATTTTTATGTATGGATTCAAGAAGGAATTTTAGGATGTATTCTAGAATGTAGATGGAAATGAAATGTTGGAAGGAATCATTGGATCTAACCTAACCCTAAGATCTACAGTGATTATTAAGTGGCAATAGATCAAGATACCTGATTAGAGAGTTATAAGATTAACCTAATTATAGGTTATAAGAGTGTGTATGAGGTAAATTCAGTTGATTGGAAAAAACCTAAGCATAAAGAAGATTAGGCTGAAGAGAGTAGTACAAGACTGCATAGTGGTGATTTCTTGAAGGATTTCCAAGCAGATTAGAGTGATAGAGATGACCATTAAGGCCAGTTAGTGAATTAGCATTTGGGCTATAACTGGATCTGTATTTGCAAAGTGAGTTGTATGTTTTAGATCACAACTTTTTGTTACTTTCTAACCATTGTATCAGTTGTAAAATCCTTTTAAACAAGGTTGACCTAACAGTCATATTATTAAATCCTTTAATCAATGTGACATTCTAATGGAATGGTCTAAGCCCTCTAACAAGGCTCACTTCTAATAGAATGATTAAATCCTTTAACCGGGTCACATTTAATAGTGTATATTGTAACCTTTAACAAGGTTTGCTTTTCACAGAGATCACTGTAGAAGAGAAAAAATTTGGTAGCATGTTACTAGTGGTTTTTCCCATATTGGATTTCCATGTTAAATCTTGGTGTCACACTTGTGTGAATGTTATTTTTTGTGTTGTACTGTTAAGAGATTTCTATTTTGCAATTTGGTTACATTAGGACAGTAAACTAGAAGTTTATATTGTTGATTATATGTTATAGATACCAAGAGGATTATTGAGTGGATATGAGTTGGTTGAAGTATTTTAAAGTTGAATTGGTAAATCTGGACCTTGGATAACTGATTCACACCCCCCCCCCCCCCCCCCGCCTTTCATTTATTCTAAATCATTCTAGAAATTTGTATCAGAGCTCTTCGTGGTGCTTGTAGAGAAAATTCTGAAGGTACTTGAAGCTAAAGATCAAAATGTATAAAAAGGAGTTACCAAGGTACAACAAAGAAAACTTCCCTGCATGGCAAAGTTTGATGAAGCTACACCTAGTTGTAATTGGAGATGTTGCAAAATACTATGTGGAAAATGATTACATAATAGTGCCTACTGTTATGACGGCTCAGCCGATGAAAGAAAAACAAGAACACAACCAAGCAATGTTGGATATTGCATCAACCCTAAGCTATCCTGAATGTGAAGACATAAAGGATTGCAAAACTACAAAGGAAATGTGGGATACACTGGCAACCATCTATGGAGGTGATACAAATGTATTGAGAGCCAAATCTGAAAGCTTGCGAGGTAAGTTTGATGAAATGAGAATGCAAGATGGTGAAACTATTGTTCAGTATTTTAGCCAAGCTAAGGAGATTGTTAATGCTATTAGGGGAGCTAATGGAACTATTAGTGATGATACTATTATTAGCAAGGTACTAAGATCCTTACTTCCTATTTATGATATTAGAGTATCTTCTACACAAGAACTGAGATGTACTATTGGTAACAACTTAACTCTGGAAGGTCTAGTTGGTAGACTTACTACTTTTGAAATGTCAAATTTTGATAATTTCACTCTTAACCATGTTGATTATGCATTCAAATAACAATTGACTCTTCATAAATCAAAGAAAGGAAAAGAAAGACAAGTGAATAGAGATAGTGACACTTCTGATGAAGATCTTGATGAACTTGAAGCACTTATGGCTAGAAGACTACCGAGAGGAAGAGGAAAATTTAAAGGTAAACTTTCTATATTCTTTTTTCATGTAACAAAGTTGGTCATATTGCTACAAGATGTCCTGACAGGAATGACAAGAATGAGAGAAGAGAAAGCAATTATAAAGACAAAAGGGATGACATAGATCTTAGAAAGTATAAGGACTGTAAGGAGAGAGGTAATAAATCTTGCTATATTGTTGAAGAATAAACTGCTAGTGAATCTGATAAATATGATTACAGTGATATGGAATTTGATTATGTTGCTATGAAAGATGATTCTGGTGAAGATGAGAAAATTGCACTTATTTCATATATGAATAAAGGTGATAGATGGATAATTGATAATGATTTATCACATCACATGACTGGTGATAAAAGTAAATTTGAAACCTTAAACTATTTCAAAGGTGGTAGTGTTAAGTTTGGTAATGACAAACCATGTCCTATGAAAGGAAAGGGATCAATAAAACTAATTGATAATATCATATGTGATCATGCTTATCGGCTTGAAGGATGGTGCAGGAGCACCTAGGCTATCCCTAAAGTCTTAGTACAATTTTTTCTTGTACTGAATCTAGCCAAGTCAGTAGCTTTTCAATTTGACCTTAGTAGGTCTTTCATAGTGTGTAACTAGATGGATTAGTAGTTAGTACTCAATACAATCTAGTTTTTATTGCTTTCTAGTAGTTAGTGCTTGTTTAGGCCTAAAGTGGAAATGGGTTCTAAAAGTTTTCTAGACTTAAGTAAGTTGATAAAAGTACCTAAAAAGGCTTAAATGATGTTTATTCATCATTTGGAATGAGATAAAGATCATAAAAGTTAGTTTGCATCATTAATGCAAAAGATGCTATAATGTTGTCATGACAACATTTGCAACTTTGCTAATGTTCCATGCAACATCGACAACTTTTGATTACCTTTGAAGTTGAGGAGGGATATGAATGATAATGGCCTAAAAACATGGAGGAGGCATCTTTAGATACCTTGAGGCTCATTTCCCGAGGCATTGTGTGATGTAGTAAAATTTTGAAAGTGAATAGAAGCTCTGTATTTTGGTTTTTGACAGCAGTCGAATTGTTTTGAGTGAAGAAGTGTTTTAATGGATTGAACACCTTGTTCCAATGTTCGATCCATGTGGTAGAGTTATTTTTAAGACATTTTCATGCAGTGGAAAAAAAAAATTGAGTAGATTAGATAGGTTTTGTAAATTGTTTTGAAACTAGTGTAGTTGTTGTAGGAGACAGAGTGATTTTTGGTTTCATGGCTCCCCCATAGAATCCAACCATGGAAATATTTAGGGTGTGGATGAATATGGTAGGGGAGCCTTTTTATAGTTTAAATACTCAAGTAGGAGGTCTAGAGAGCCAATTTTCTAATTTTAAAGTCGTGCCCTAGGTAAGCAATGAGTTTCCAATTAGGTGGATGATAGGGAGAAATTTGAGTGCATGTGCAAGGGAGTGTTTGAGAGATTAAAACCAAGTGTGGTTTCAAAATATTTAAGGTGGAAGATCCCTAACACATATCTTAGGTCTTTTCCAATCCAAATAGATAGATTTCTAGATAGAAATCAGTGGACTACACATTTTTAGCCTAATTAGCCCTAGTAGACCTATATTTCAGGAATACATTGTATAGATGACATAGGAGCTTAAGACCTTAAAAATCCTTTAGGTCTTAAAAAAGGGTATCCAAATCCTAAGTTTTTTTGGGGGGTTATTTTGGATTTTTAGGAAAGACTCCATAAAACCCCTTTGGATATGGCTAATTGTGCAATTAGGCCTAATAGGACCAAATGGAGAATAAATCTTGAACTCAGTTGATTAGAGTTTGAAGAACCATTCCAATGGAGTTGGAAGGATGTCAAAGATATGTTATTATGGTGTAAATAGCCCTTGTATCATGTGTGAAGTTGATGTGAAGGATTTGTACTTGGAATCCTCCAAGTTAGAGTGAATAATTGAGACACAATTATTGATAGTTGTCCTTCAAGGTTAAGCACAAGGAGACTAACTCTTGGAGTTGAGTTAGGATAGTCTTAGGCTTGGAGACTTAAGACTATTGGGGTCCTAGAAGTGAGATTGGGATCCTAAGAAGAATAGGACAAGTGGAGTCCTTAGTAGAGTTTGTGCAAGCACACCTTGGAGCACTTCCATCTAATTGGTATCAGAGCTTGTTTGATCAGGCTTGTGGTGAATGTTCCAACCAACAGAGTCAGTAGGAGAGTCTTCAATGGTTTCCAATGCAGAGTTGGTGAAGAAGGTAGATTAGAAAGAAGAAGAGAATAGGTTTCTCAGAGACATATTGGCTCAATTAGAGAAAAATGTAGATGAAGTGGATGTGAAAATAGAAGAAGTAAAGGATAAGGTAGAAGGGAAAGGCAAGGAGATTGACATAGATGATGAAGTACCTGAAGTTGACCCTGTCCTTAATGAGGAACCATTCTTGAAAGCATTAAAAGATATGAGTGGTAAAGCACTATAAGGAGTTACTATATTTAGTGGAAATATGGAACCAGAGGTAGTCCTAGATTGGATAGAAGGACTAGAAAATCAATTTGAGTGTGATGGCATAACTGAGGCTCAAAAGGTTAAAGTTTCAAAATTTAGACTAAGATGGTCTGCACTCACTTGGTGGAAGTTTATCCAAGATGAGAGAGAGAAGGAAGGAAAAAAAACCATTGCTACATGGAAGGCCATGGTTGCAAAGGTCAGAGATGCTTATGTCCCTAAGGATTATGAAATCCAATTTCATAAAAGAAGACAAAGTCTAAGGCAGAAAGACTTGCAAGTGAACTCTTACACTGAAGAGTTTCAAAGGCTTTGCATGAAGTTTAGAGTTGCAGAGGATGAGAAAGTGAAGGTAGCTAGATACCTTAATGGTCTCAAGTGGACCATACAAGATGAAATGAGTCTCTTGACTCCTGATACTATTTAGAAGTGCCACCAAATTGAAATCAAAGTGGGAGAAAATCTAAGAAAGAAACAAGATTCTAGCACAACTAAAGGTAGAGGCAAAGGAAGAGATAATAGAGGACAAAGAGGTGGATATAGTGGAAGGACTTATGAACCAAAGAGTCAAGGAGAGACCAAGCTTACTGAGAAGAAATAAGGAAGCTCCAAAAGAGGCAACTCCAATAGAGGAAGGAACTCTAATAGTAGTTGGAGAGGAAGAGGCAATAACCAAGGTAGAGGTAACTATTTTGCAAACATGAAATGTTACCACTGCGACCAGATGGGACACCCAACATATACATGTTCAGAGAAAGGCACCACTTCCCAAGTGAATGATAAAAGGGTAAACTATGTTCAACAAGATACTAGTGGTGGAGGTAAACACCCTAAAGTACCCTTAGAGTCAGAGGAAGGTGAGAACTTAATGATGAGGAGAACTCTGATTAAAGAGCCAGTGAAAGAGGAACCTAGTCAAAGGATATCACTATTTAGAGTGAAATGAAAGATGATGGGAAAGGTTTGTAGAGTCATCATAGACTTAGGGTCTACTGACAACATAGTGTCAAAGGAAGAAATCAGAAAGTTGAAGATGAAAAGAATCCCCCACACTAGTCCATATAAAGTTACTTGGTTGAACAAAGGACAACATGTCCTTGTCAATGAGAAAGCATGGGTGGACTTCTCCATTGGGAGATACAAGGACAATATTTTGTGTAAAATCCTACCTATGGATGTATTTCACTTACTCCTTGGTAGGCCATGGAAATTTTACCGACATGCCATACATGATGGAGCAAAGAATTCATATTCTTTCAAAAAGGACAATGTGACATTCAAAATATAGTCACTCTTCGAGGATGCAGAAGTAAAGTCATCAGGCCCCAATGTTCTCATGGTCAGTGAGAAGGAGTTCTTAGAATCCTTAGAAGAAGGAGAGGGAGTTGGTTTTTCACTTTTGTTGAAGCTAAGAGAAGAAATTATAAACAAAATAGTCAAGAAGACATAATTGCCAAAGGAAGTGCAGGAGTATGGAGGCATTATCAGTGATGGACAACCATCATCCCTACCCCCTAAGAGGACTGTAAGCCATAAAATAGACTTTATCTTAGGATCTACCCTCCCTAATAAGGAAGCTTATAAAATGACTCCTCAACAAAATGAGGAAATAGATAGACAAATCCAAGAACTCTTAAGCCAAGGTCTCATTAGGAAAAGCATTAGTCCTTGTGTCATACCCACTGTCTTAGCACCCAAAAATGGAGGAACTTGGAGGCTATGTACTGACTTGAGAGAAATAAATAGGATAACCATTAGGTATAGGTTCCCTATCCCTAGGATAGAATACCTAATGGACTATCTAGGAGAAGCCAAGTTTTTCACAAAGATTGACTTGAAGAGTGGATACCACCAAATCAAATTCAATGAGGGAGATGAGTGGAAAATAGCCTTCAAGACCATAGAAGGACTATATGAGAGGATTGTAATTCCATTTGGGTTATCTAATGCCCCATCTACATTCATGAGACTCATGAATGAAGTCCTAAAAGACTACATAGGAAAATTTGTGGTAGTATACTTAGATAATATACTCATCTATAGTAAGACAAGAGAAGAACACCTCAAACATCTGCAAGTAGTTTTCAGGAAGCTACATGAGGAAAAGTTGATGATCAACTTGGAGAAATGTGAATTCATGAAACAAGAAATAGTGTCCCTTGGGCTTGTGCTATCTCAAGGCAATCTAAAGATGGATCCAAGCAAAGTGGAAGCCATTCTAAATTGGCCTATCCAAGAATAGCAACTAAGGTAAGAAGTTTTCATGGATTAGAACAGTATTATAGGAAGTTTATTAAGAAATTCAGTGCAATTTGTGCTGCTATGTTAGATACTATCAAAGGTGGGATGAAAAGTAAGTTTCTATGGAATGAAAAAGCTAACCATGGATTTGAGTTATTGAAGAAGAAGATTGCTACTCAACCAATCTTGATTTTTCCAAGATTTGAGAATCTATTCACGGTGGAATGTGATGCTAGCAATGTAGCTATTGGTGTTGTCTTGATCCAAGAGGAAAGACCAGTGGCTTTCCACTCTGAAAAACTAAGTGAATCCAAGAAGAAGTACTCTTATGATATAGAGATGTATGCTCTAGTCCAAGCACTGAGGAAGTGGAGGCACTACTTGCTTCCAAAAGAGTTTGTATTCTTTTCAGACAACCAAGTACTGAGTTTCTTGAATTCACAAGATAAGCTCAGTCATAAACATATGAAGTGGGTCGAATATCTGCAGGCCTGCACCTTCAACATTAAGCACAAAAAAGGATTACAGAAGAAGGTAGAAGATGCCTTAAGTAGAAGAGCCCTGACATTACAAGAGATACACCTACAAAGTATGGGTATTGATAGTTTCAAAGACCTATATGCAAAAGATGGAGACTTTGCAGAGATCTACAAGGTACGTCAAGAATACAAGAATCATTTTCATAGTGAATTCTCTGAATATACTTTGCAGATTGATCTTTTGTTTAAAGGAAGTCAATTGTATGTTCCTAGAGGATCTATTAGGGAAAATTTGATACAAGAGGAATACAATGGTGCACGTAGTGGGCATTTTCGTGTCAATAAGACCCAAGAGTTAGTTCAGAGGTTTTACTTTTGGCCTAAGATGAATTTGGACATTAGGAAGTATGTAGAAAGTTATTTTATTTGTTAGAAAGGAAAAGGTACATCTTCCAATGAAGGCCTTTACCAACCTCTTCCCATGCCAAGTAGACCATGGGAATGTTTGAACATGGATTTTGTAGTGGGGTTGCCAAAGAACAAACAGGGAATGGATAGCATTTATGTTATTGTGGATAGATTCAGTAAGATGGAACACTTTTTACCCTGCAAGATAGTCCATGATGCTAGTCAAATAGCTCACCTATTTTTCAAGGAGGTAGTCAGAATACATGGGTTACCATTGAGCATAGTATCAAACAAAGATACCAAGTTCATGAGTCATTTTTGGAAGACTCTATGGAAAAAGCTAGGGACCAATTTATCTTTTGGATTAGCATACCATCCTTAGACTAATGGTCAAACTGAAGTAATTATAATGAGTTTTGGTAACCTCCTAAGGTGTTTAACTAAGGAGTATGGTCAAGTTTGGGACCAATTCATTGGGCAGGCAGAGTATTCTTATAATGACACTGTGAATAGGACTACTAGTAAGATTTTTTGAAATAGTTTATGGCCTACACCCTAGAGGCATATTTGAGCTCAAAGATATGAAGGATGGAGCCAATGGTAGTGGCTATGCAAAATATTTTGTACATTTTATGCAAGAAGTGCATGAGACAATCAGAAATACATTGACCAAAAATATAAAGAAGATAAAGAGCAAGGTGGATGAGAGAAAAAGGGATGTCCAATTCTAAGTTGGGTATCTAGTGATGGTCCATCTCAACAAAGAAATATTGTAGAAAGGAGTTCCCCATAAGTTACAAATGAGAAGAATTGGCCCATGTACTATACTGACCAAATATGGCACCAATGCATACAAGGTGGAACTTATGGAGGATGTTGGTTTATCTCTTGTGTTTAATGTGGAAAACTTGGTCTTGTACAAATGACCAATACTAGATCTAGATCAGATTTTGATTGAGTTCATACAAGAGGTGGAGGAACTCAACTTACCATATGCACCAATCAAGAAGGCAGAACACGTACTAGATTCCAGAGTCTACAAATAAATAAGAAATAAAGAGTACAAAGAACACTTGGTGAAGTGGCATGGAAAAACTAATGTAGATGCAACTTGGGTCAAGGAAACTAAATTCAAGAAGTTGGGGTGGATTCCAACTTACTCAATCCAAGGGTGGATTGAAGTCTTTTCATTTGGGGAGGATGGTGCAGGAGCACCTAGGCTATCCCTAAAGTCTTAGTACAATTTTGGATTGTACTGACTCTATCCAAGTTAGTAGATTTTCAATTTGACCTTAGTATGTCTTTCATAGTGTGTAACCAGATGGATTCGTACTTAGTACTCAATCCAATCTAGTTTTTATTGCTTTCTAGTAGTTAGTGTCTGTTTAGGCCTAAAGTGGGAAATGGGATCTAAAAGTGTTCTAGACTTAAGTGAGATGATAAAAAAGCATAAAAAGGCTTAAATGATTTTTATTCATCATTTGGAATTAGATAGAGGTCATAAAAGTTAGTTTGCATCATTAATGCAAAATATGTTATAATGTTGTCATGACAACATTTGTAACTTTTCAAATGTTGCATGCAACATCGACAAATTTTGATTCCCTTAAAAATTGAGGAGGGATATGAATTATAATGGCCTAAAAACATGGAGGATGCATCTTTAGATACCTTGAGGCTCATTTCCCAAGGCATTGTGTGATGTAGTGAGATTTTGAAAGTGAATAGAAGCTTTGTATTTTGGTTTTCTGCAACAGTCAACTTGTTTTGAGTGAAGAAGTGTTTTAATGGATTGAACACCTTGTTCCAGTGTTGGATCCATGTGGTAGAGTTAGTTTTAAGAATTTTTCATTCAGTGGTAAAGTTTTTTTGAGTAGAGTAGATAGGTTTCGTAAATTGTTTTGAAACTAGTGTAGTTGATGTAGGAGACAGAGTGATTTTTGGTTTCATGGCTCCCTCATAGAATCCAACTATGAAAATATTTAGGGTCTAGATGAATATGGTAGGGGAGCCTCTATATAGGTAAATACTCAAGTAGGAGGTCTAGAGAGCCAGTTTGCTAATTTTAAAGTCATGCCCTAGGCGAGCAATGAGTGTCTGATTAGGTGTATAACAGGGAGAAATTTGAGTGCCTGTGCAAGGGAGTGTTTGAGAGATTCAAAAAAAGTGTGATTTTAGAAGATTTAATTCCCTATAGATCCTTAACAAAGAGCTTAGGTCTTTTCCAATCCATCTAGATAGATTTCTAGATAGAAATCAGTGGACTGCACATTTTTAGCCTAATCAGCCCTAATAGACCTATATTTTAGGAATCCATTGTACGGATGACTTAGGAGCTTAAGACCTTAAAAATAATTTAGGTCTTGGAAAAGGGTATCTAGATCCTAATTTTTTGGGGGGGGTTATTTGGGAGTTTTAGGAAAGAATCCAGAAAAATCCTGTAGATAGGGCTAATTGTGCAATTAGGCCTAATACAACCAAATGGAGAATCAATCTTGAACTTGACATATTGGATTTTGAAGACCCATTCCAATGGAGTTGGAAGGATTTCAAAGAGATTTTATTATGGTGTAAACAACCCTTGTAGCATGTGTGAAGTTGATATGAAGGATTTCTACATGGAATTCTCCAAGTTAGAGTGAAGAATTAAGACACAATTGTTGATAGTTGTCCTTCAAGGTTAAGCACAAGGAGACTAACTCTTGGAGTTGAGTTAGGATAGTCTTAGGCTTGGAGACTTAATACTATTGGGGTCCTAGAAGTGAGATTGGAATCCTAAGAAGACCAGGACAAGTGGAGTCCTTTGTAGAGTTTGTGTGAGCACACCTTGGAGCACTTCCATCAAAGGACTAAACTATAATTTGTTGTGTTGCTCAATTGAATACTTATGGATACCAAGTTGAGTTTTTTCATAGAAAATATAAGATCTTTGATGCTACTGGTGAACTGATTGGAAGTGGAGAATAGACAAGAGTTAATTTGTTCTATCTGGATTTATCTAATGTGACATGTTTGTTTGCACAATATGATGATTTATGGTAATGGCATAAGAGGTTATGTCATGTGAACTTTGACAAATTGGTAAACATTAGTAAGATGAGAAGAGTAAGAGGGTTACCAAGATTGAAGAAACCTAATAATGTTATGTGTAAGCAATGTCAGTTGGGAAAAATGACAAAGTCTAGTTTTAAGAGAAAAACCTATACATCTGATAATATTTTGGAATTGGTTCATACTGACCTTTGTGGACCTATTTGTTAGTAATAACTGAGAGGGGGGGTGAATCAATGGCCTCAAAATTTAATCCTTCAATCAACCCTTCAACTCTTATAACCACTAATTATTTCTCAAGTTATGTTTGTCCTATAAGATGAATGCCTTGAACAACTTATATCAACTTACTACTTGTCGGATTGCTTTGTTAAACCTTCTTCTTAATGTTTACCGATAAGCAGTTATCAATTTACTAAAATATAGTAAATATTTTGAGTATACCGATCAATCCAGAATGAATTATGTAAGATACAAAATAGTAAAGAAATATATCATACACACATATAACACATGGATTTTAATGTGGAAACCCTGATAAGGGGAAAAACTACTGGGACCGGTACCCCAAATTTTCACTCTTCTGAAGTGAGCCCTGTTAGGAGCCAACCTTGTTAAAGGTTACAAACACACTGTTAGGTGTGACCTTGTTAGAGGATTTTACACATATAGGTTGTCACCTAGTATCCGGCATCTAATGTTGTCATCCTTAAATCAACCTCTCTCTTAGACTGTCAATAGGCATTGGGCATATCCAATGCTACTTTCATGAATCAACCTTTTTGGCACTCCTTGGGATGTACCTCAATATATATAGAAGACTATTAAGTCCTTCTCTGTTAAGAAACTTGATGCTTCAATGGTTAAACTGAAATAAAATGACATGTTTCTAATGCAACTTGAATTGCAAATTTTTAGATATATTTAAGTACATTACCTCTCTGATCAATTTATCAATTCAATTCTTTTGTGCTCCATACTTTCTTCTCTATGATGTTGTGCTCACTGTTCGTCGGTATCTGCAAAATTCCTTAGCTCTCCTTCAGCTTGATTGATCAGTATTGCATGAATTTTTTCTTCATCAATTTCTCTTCAGCATCCTCTTTCTATTCACTCCCCTTAATCCCCTTTTCATGTGATACAAAAATGAATTAAGCTTGTCTCTTATATAGACATGATATTCACTGTTTCTTGATTCTTGATTCTTGATTCTTGGCATGAAAAACAATCCAACCAATTTTATTTAAAGCATAACTCCTAATATGTCTTGTAGTTATCTTTATGCCAACTGTATAAATCATCCTTGAATCAATTACTTAACTCTAGTCGAATAAAAAAAATAAAACAACCATTTAAGTTTGTCTTTAGTTCTTTCTAGCTAGATATTTTGTCATTTTCTGAACTCTCTATTCCGTCGGTAAACTATTTTGTTAGTTATTGGTTACAACTGCCAGTTCTGTCGGTGTGACTCTAGTTAGCTTCAGGATCTCCATCTTTCAGGCATCATTGGATTTTTACTCGTTGGGAAACTTGTGGTTTTCTTTGTCGGGAAACACTGTCTTCTACTTGTCAGGTATCACTGTGACTCTTCTTCTTTTCCTTTACCAATGGTGTGCACTCCGTCGGTGTTATCTGTCACTTAGTGAATACTTGACTTTTATGCATTGCTGAAAGCATAACCTTTTTTTCTATTTATTCTCTAAAGTATTTGGCATTATTTACATGACCGCACAGATGATATCAAGTTGACATCAATGACAATATAAACTATTAACTAATCTAATGCCTTGCATTATCTTCAACTTAACATTATCAAACATTTAATCAATTACATATCATCAATCTCTCCCTTTGGCATTGATGGAAACAAACTTATATTATCACACTATATTATTTCTAATACAATATGAAATACAATTATTGATATTCATCAAACTTCCAATCTCTCCCTTTTGTCAATCAATAAATGTCTAAACTTTGGTAAGCTCTATTTTAGCTTAGATTTGATTCTTTCAGCTCTTTATCTTCTGATGTGTTGAGTCCTTTTCTTGTGTCAATTTCTCTCCTTTTGATTTTTCTCCTATTTTGATGTCTTTTTCTCTTTTTAGCAATCTTTCATACAACTTTCTCTCCTTAAGATATGATCTCTCCATGTTGGAGTAATCTGATAATGGATAATCTCTCTTCCTTTTTTCTTCGAAGAATGTGATAATATGGATAATCTCTCTCCCTTTGACAACAATGCCAAACAGATATTTTACAAATATCTAACATTCATGTCAAACAATCTTTTTCCTTCTATCCACAATATATTCCTTGAATTTCCCTTATCCATCAGTAATACAACAATATGCTCTAGTGCTCAGTTCTGATATATACCTGTCTATATATAGATGTAGCTTTTAAGTTCATCTATTTTCTTGCATCAACATGAATGATATTCTGATAATATGTAGGCTGATGCAGCCTTTAGTCATTTTACTGACTGGTAGACAAGGGTTTGACCCCTAGTCTTTTTCTCAGGTACTCAAATGTATCCTTGGGCAGTGGCTTGGTGAAGATATCAGCTAATTGTTCTATGGTTTGCACATACTCAAGTATCACCTCTTTTTCTTGAACTTGTTATCTCAAGTAATGATACTTGATGCCAATGTCTTTAGTTTTTGCATGCATGACTGGATTCTTGAAAATGTTTATTGCACTAGTGCTATCACAATAGATAATCACTAGTTCTAAGATCTTCATATGCATACCTTCCAGCAACTATTTGATCCATGCAATATTTGAGAAATTTGTAGTAGAAGAAATGTACTCTACTTCTACAGTAGATTGAGAGATGCATCCTTGCTTCTTGCTAATTCATGTGACCAGTCTGTCACCCGTAAAGAATGCTCCTCCAATTGCGCTCTTCCGGTCATCAAGATTTCCATCCCAATTAGCATCGGTAAACACCTTAAGTTTAAATTTGCCTTCTCTTCTATACCATAAGCCAAATTCCTTAGTATTCTTCAAATATCTTAGAATTCTTTTCACAGTGGTCATATGTGATTCCCTGGGGTTAGCAAAAAATCTAGCAACAATTCCTACTACATGTGCAATATCTAGTCTAGTGTGTACAACATACATGAATTTTTCAATCATTGATCTGTACAAAGTCTGATTTACCTCTATTTTCTTCTACTCCTTTTTCAACTTACATCTAGTAGCCATCGGTGTCCCAACTAGTTTGGATTCTTCCATCTTGAATATTTTCAGGACCTCTTTGACGTACTTGGACTGTGTAATAAAAATTCCTTCATTTTGTTGAATGATATGTAGACCAAGAAGGAACTTGATCTCACCAAACATAGACATCTCAAACTCTTTTCTCATCTCATTAGAAAATGATTTGCATAGCATATCATTGCCTCCAAATATGATTTCATCAACAAATATTTCAGCAATTAGGGTGTTAGCATTAGTATCTTCTTTTAAATAAAGATTATTGTTTTCACTAGTCCTTACAAATCCAATACTTATTAGATAGGAATGAAGTCATTCATACCAGGCCCTTGGAGCTTGTTTCAATCTATGCAAGGCTTTGTGAAGTCTGCATACCATGTTCCTCTTGTCTGGATCAACAAACCCTTATGTTTGTTCAATGTATACTTCTTCTTCAAGTATTCCATTTAGGAACGCTGACTTGACATCCATCTATTATACCTTGAATCCTTTGAATGTAGCATAAGAATGTAATATTCTTACTCCTTCTAACCTAGCAATAGGCGCAAAGGTCTCTCCATAGTCTAGAATTTCCTCTTGTGCATACCCTTTGCATACTAGTCTTGCTTTGTTCCTTGTGACTTCTCCATTCTCATTCAGCTTATTCCTGAATATCCATTTTGTACCGATGACATTCTTGTCATCTGGTCTTGGCACAAGTGACCATGTTTTTTTTTTTCTCAATCTACTCAATCTCATCATTCATAGCACTTATCCATTCCTTATTATCTAGTGCAGTATTGATAGATTTTGGCTCAAACTCACAAATTAAACAATTTGAGTTTAAAGACTTACTTCTTGTTCTTGTACCAGCTTTCTTATCTCCTATGATCTGGACCTCTGGATGGTTTCTTCTTACAGATCTTTCAAGTATAGGTACATTTCTTTGTATATCATCTTGATCATTATTTTGATCTTCATTTTGTTCTTCATCACCTTGCACATTATCTTGATCATTATCCTGACCGTCGGTATTTGTAGCCTAATGTTCGGGAGCAATGATCTATAGCTCAAGGGCTCTACATTTTTGGTAGGGTAGAGTTTTAGGTTCCTCATTGTAAGTGAACTTATTGTAGTCCTCTGGTTCTTTAGTTCTTTCTTGTTCATTCTTCTCTACAAATTCATTTATCTTTACATTTGCACTTTTAATAATTTTGTTAGAGGCTTTGTTTAGACATTTGTAAGCCTTGCTCTTGGTAGAATACCCTAGAAAAATTTCTTCATCACTCTTGGATTCAAGTTTTCCATTTCTATCATCTTTTAAGATATAATATTGACTACCAAAAATTTTGAAATAACTTACATTGGGTGTGTATCCATACCATAGCTCATAAGGTGTCTTCTTGGTGTCTTTCTTCAATTGTACTATGTTCAGTGTGTAAACAGCAGTACTAACTGCTTCCCTTTAGAATATTTGGGTGATGCCTTTTTCTATCATCAATGTTCTAGCATAATCAATGATTGATCTGTTCCTTCTCTTAGCAATCCCATTTTTCTGTGGTGTTCTTGGTTCAGAAACCTGTCTTTTTATACCATGCTCATTACAAAAGTTAGTGAATTCATCTGATATAAACTCACCTCATCTATCTGATCTCAAAAATTTTAGATCCTTACCACTTTGTTTCTCTACCATATCCTTATACCATTTAAACATCTTAAATGCTTCTGATTTATCTTTTAGAAACATAATTGTCATCATTCTAGAGTAATCATCAACAAAGAGAATAAAATATCTATCTCCATAATAACTCTTTGTCCTCATTGGTCCACATAAATCAGTATAGACTAATTCTAGAATTGCATCATATGTATGTGTTTTTCTTTTGAAAACTAGACTTTGTCATTTTACCTTTTTGATAGTTTTTACACATGATATTTTTGGGCTTGGTCATTGTCGGTAAGCCTCTGACATTTCTCTTTTTGCTAATTTTCATCATGTTGTCAAATTTCACATGACACAATCTTTTGTGCCATAACCATATGTCTTCATTTGTATCAATCAAACAAGTAGAGTCAGTATCATTTAGATAGAATAAGTTACCTTTTGTCTACTCACCGATACCAATCAGATTTCTAGATTTGTTGAAGATCTTTGCCTTCTTATTTTCAAATGCTACTTTGTGACCTGAATTATTCAACTGAGAAACACTCAATAGATTATAATTCAATCTATTTACCCAATAAGCATTCTCACACTTTATCTGATTATTCAACATTATTTTTCCTCTACCTTCAACTGGATAAGGTGTGTCATTTCCCATTCTTACTGATCCACCCTTGTAGTATTCAAAAGTCTCAAAATTTTGCTTATCACCATTCATATGATTAGTGCAACCACTATCTATGATCCAAACATCATTTTTGCTAATTTTAGATCTGAGAGTTGTTTCTACATACCTTTCTTCATCATCATCTGAATCAACCTTTACAGCCACAAACACCATCTTGATGTCTTCATCAGATTCGGTGTCAGTATCATCATCCTTGCATTTTTCTAGGTAGTTGACCTTCTTTCCTTTGTCCTTATAGTCTCGGGTATCTCTTCTTTCTGATTGTTGATAGCTTCTGTAATCACATCTGTCAGACTTCTTCTTAAAAGATCTGTCATTACTTCTATCATCTTTTCTTTTGTTAGTACATCTTGCAGCAAAATATCCAATCTCTTTGCAATTAAAACAAACAAGTGGTAATTTATCTTTGTATTCACCTTTGCCTCTCTCCATTCTTCTGGCCATAAGTGCTTCAATTTCATCAAGATCATCTTCTTCATTTCCACTATCACTATCTTTTCTCATAGTGTTTTTGTGACTTGATTTACTTATTCTCATAGAAGTTTTGAATGCAGACTCTATGTTTGGTAAGACAATATTATCAAAGTTATTCATTTCAAATGAAATCAGTCTTCCAATTAAACTATCTAGAGTGACATTTCTATTTTCTACTGCTCTTATTTCTTGAATTACATATACTCTAATAGCATAAGTAGGCAGTAAGGTTCTTAAAATTTTACTTACCACTGTATCTTCTTCTAGTACACCTCCAACTCCTCGGATAGAATTGACAACTTCTTTAATTCTTTTGTTGTACTAAATGATGTTTTCTCCTTCTTTCATTTTGAGATCATCAAAATTTCCTCTAAGGATTTCTTCCTTGGCTCTCAAAAAATTTTTGTCACCACCATGTACAAGCTTCAATTTGTCCCACATCTGCTTAGTAGTTTTGCATTCTTTGACATCTTGAAATTCAGCATCAGAGAGTGAGGAAGAAAGCTCTATCATCGTGTCATTATGTTCATGCTTCTCTCTCATTTTTTCAACTGTTGGTGCTCCTGTGGGAAACACATATTCAGTTTCTAGGAATTGAGTAACATCATTACCAATACCTGATAAGTGGATTCTTATTCTGCTCTGCCATGAAGCAAAATTATCTTTGTTCAACTTGGGCACATCTCATCTATTCATCTTGTGATCTTTGGCTTAGGTCTTTAAACCTTTCTTCTAAGAACACAAGCTCTTATACCAATTGTTAGTAATAACTGAGAGGGGGGGTGAATCAGTGGCCTCAAACTTTAATCCTTAAATCAACCCTACAACTCTTATAACCACTAATTATTTATCAAGTTGTGTTTTTCCTATAAGATGAATGCCTTAAACAACTTATATCAACTTACTACTTGTCGGATTGCTCTATTAAACCTTCTTCTTAATGTTTACTAATAAACAGTTATCAATTTACCAAAATACAGTAAATATGTTGAGTATACCGATAAATCCAGAATGAATTATGTAAGATACAATATAGTAAAGAAATATATCATACACACATATAACACGTGGATTTTAACGTGGAAACCCTGTTAAGGGAAAAAACCACTGGGACCGGTACCCCAAATTTTCACTCTTCTAAAGTGAGCCCTGTTAGGAGCCAACCATGTTAAAGGTTACAAACACACTGTTAGGTGTGACCTGGTTAGAGGATTTAACACATATAGGTTGTCACCTAGTATCAAGCATCTAATGCTGCCATCCTTGAATCAGCCTCTCTCTTAGACTGTCAATAGGTGTCGGGCATATCCAATGCTACTTTCATGAATCAACCTTTTTGGCACTCCTTGGGATGTACCTCAATATATATAGAAGACTATTAAGTCCTGCTCTGTTAAGAGACTTGATGCTTCAATGGTTAAACTGAAACAAAATGACCTATTTCTAATTAATGCAACTTTAATTACAGATTTTTAGATCTATTTAAGTACATTTCCTCCCTAATCAATTTATCAATTCAATTCTTTTGTGCTCCATACTTTTTTCTCTATGATGTTGTGCTCATTGTTCGTTGGTGTCTATAGAATTCCTTAGCTCTCCTTCAGCTTGATTAATCAGTATTGCATGAAGTTGTTCTTCATCAATTTCTCTTCGGCATCCTCTTTCTATTCACTCCCCTTAATCCCCTTTTCATGTGATACAAAAATGAATTAATCTTGTCTCTTATATAGACATGATATTCACTATTTCTTGATTCTTGATTCTTTGCGTGAAAAATAATCCAGCCAATTTGATTTAAAGCATAACACCTGATTTGTATCCTAGTTATCTTTATGCCAACTATATAAATTAGCTTTAAATCAATTACTTAACTCTGGTCAAATAAAACAAAGACAACAACCAGTTAAGTCTATCTTTAGCTCTTTCTAGCTAGATATTTTGTCATTTTCTGAACTCTTTGTTCCGTCAGTCAACTCTTTAGTCAGTTGTCAGTTACAACTGCCAGTTCCTTCAATGTGACTCCAGTTAGCTTTGGGGTCTCTGTCCTTTAAGAATCATTGGATTTTTACTCATCAGGCAACTTGTGGTTTGCTTCATCGGGAAACACTGTCTTCTGCTTGTCGGGTATCACTGTGACTCTTCTTCTTTGCCTTTACCAATGGTGTGCACTCCGTTGGTGTTATCTGTCACTTAGTGAATACTTGACTTTTATGCATTGCTGAAAGTATAACCTTTTTTTCTATTCATTCTCTAAAGTCTTTGGCATTATGTACATGACCGTATAGATGATATCAATGACAATACAAACCATTAATTGATCTAATGCCTTGCATTATCTCCAACTTAACATTATCAAACATTTAATCAGTTACATGTCATAACTATTGGTGTACAAAGTTATCGAGGTGATAATATTTCATACTTTTTGTTGATGATTACTCTAGAATGATGATTGTAATGTTTTTCACAGAAAAAACTAATGATTTTCTATTGTTTAAGTGGTATTTGGAAAATTTTGAAAAAGAGACAGGTCAAAACTTGAGATGTCTGAGATCTGACAAAGGAGGAGATTTTATATCAAATTAGTTCAACCTATTCTGCAATGATAGAGGAATTAAAAGACATATTTCTACTCCAAGGATTCCCCCACAAAATGGCATAGCCGAGAGAAGGAACATATCAATAATGTATTGTGCCAGAACACTGATGATAGATAAGAATATTGCATAAAGTACTGGAGAGAAGTTGTAAGTACAGGAGAATATACCTTGAACCGGGTACAAGTCAAGAAACGTATTGATATTACATCTTATGAGTTATGGTATGGTTATGTACCTAATGTAAAATATTTCAAAGTTTTTGGGAGAGAATTTAATATACTGAAGGATAATAGAAATGGAAAACTTGATCCTAAGAGCGATTAAGGCATATTCCTAGGTTATTCCAGTAAGAGAAAAGCGTGTAAGTGTTTGAATTCTAACACGAACAAAGTTGTGGAAAGTGCAAATGTTAGAATTGATGAATATGTAGAAAATAATGAAGTGGAATGCAAGCAAGAACCTAAATATTACAAATCTTTCATTTATATGAACAAAGGAGAGCTCAGTGGTATGTCTGAACCAGAAAAAGAAGTTGTTGAACAAAAGAATTGTGTTGCCAAGCAACATCAAGAAAATGTCAAGTTATAGAAAGATGTTTCTAAGCATCAGTAGGAGACTATCGAGGAATAGGTAGAGACACAAAATAAACCTAAAATTAACTTTGATGATGAATCTGAGGATGAACATCAACAGAAAAGAGGACCAAATCCTACACTAGCAAAATATGTAAGAAGACATCATAAACTAGATCAAATTATTGGAGATAAAGAATCAGAGCTCATGACAAGAAGTAAATTGAAAAATCAGACATGTTTATTATGTGAATTTGAGTTAAAATCAATGAAACATGATTAAGGTAATGAAGATTGGATAAAGGCCATGAATGAATAAATTGAACAAATTGAGAAGGACAAAACCTGGACACTAGTACCTAGACCAAAGGACAAGAATGTTATTGGAACAAAGTGGGTATTTAGAAACAAGCTGAATGAACATGGATAATTTATATGAAATAAGGCTAGACTGGTATGCAAAGGTTATGCACAAGAAGAATGCATTGACTATGGTGAGACATTTTCCCCAGTTGCAAGATTGGAAGGAGTTAGAACTTTGTTGGCTTATGCAGCTTACAAAGGATTCAAAGTATATCAAATGGATGTCAAATCAACATTTTTGAATGGAATACTGGAAGAAGAGGTATGCATTGAAAAATCTAAAGGATTTATTGATTCAAGCAAGAAGAATGTGGTTTTTAAGCTACATAAAGCATTGTATGGATTAAATCAATCCCTTAGAGCATGGTATGAGAGATTGCACAACTGCTTAGTCAAGATTGGATTTACAAGGACAAATGACAACAGTAATCTGTACTTAAAGTCTAAGAAAGGTAAAGGGATATTATTAGCTGAAATATTTTTTCATGATATCATATTTGGAGGATAGGATGTCTTATGCCAATTATTTGCAAAAGAGATGCAAACTGAATTTGAGATGTCTATGTTTGGAGAGATCAAATTCTTTGTTGGTTTGCAAGTATATCAGATGAAGAAAGGTATCTACATTACACAATATAGGTATATAAAGGAGATACTAAAAAATTTTGGCATGGAGAACTCCAGACCTGTAAGTACACCTATGGCTACTAGACAGAAACTATCAAAGACTGATGAGACAGCTGAAGTGAATCAAACTCTATATAGATCAATGATTGGAAAAATACAATATGTTGTCCACAGTAGACTAGATATTGCATTAGTAGTTGGGATTGTTGCAATATTTTCTACCAATCCTAAATATAGTCACTTGATGGAAGTGAAAAGGATTCTAAGATATTTGAAGGGAATAGATGACTATGCATTATATTACAAGAAGAATGAGAAGTTTGAACTAAAATTTTACACAGATGTGGATTGGGTGGGTAATGTTGATGATATAAAGAGCACAAGTGGAGGTGCATTCTTTTTAGGAAAGAGATTAGTCTCTTGGACAAGCAAGAAACAAAACTGTATTTCTCAATTTACAGCATAGGCTGAATATGTAGCAGCAGCAGTGAATTGTTCAAACATAGCATGGATCAAGCAATTGTTGAAAGGTATGAAGGAAGAGATCATAGAACCAATTTTTATTTTTTGTGATAACACTAGTGTTATTAATATTTAAAAGAACCATGTGATGCATAAAAAGACCAAACATATTTCTATCAAGTATCATTACTTCAGAGAGAAGGTACAAGACAAAGAAGTAAGACTGTAATATGTTAATAAAAAGGAATAATTGGCAGATATATTTACTAAGGCTTTACCTAAGGATGTTCATGTGTATCTAAGAGGAAAATTAGGGGTGATTCCCCTATCAGAGGCTAACTGAGATCATATAAAGTGGTTGCATCAAATGTATTGCATAGAATATCTGACAGATTGATGCAAAAGGTGAAGTGTTAAGCAAATGATGTTGATTAGTCGTAAACAAGATGATAGAGGGAGCATAGAATTCATAAACCTAACATAGAGATATCTACATAATAAAGATGTATGTCTTTGTCATTGTTGTCAAAGAGGGAGATATACATAAGAAAAATTAGTAAGAAAACAAAAAGAGATATATTATGAGGGAGATATTCAGAGAAGATACAAAGAAAGATAAGTTACATTGATAAATCTATCCAAGAGGAAGAAATATATTTTTGTTAGAGAGAATCAGAATGAAGCTAAGGACATTGATGAAAATATGTTTACAGAACATACTTTTTGGATTGTTCTGGAACCTTGCATATGTTGTTTGTTTGTATGTGTTTTCCATCAATGCCAAAGAGGGAGAATGTTGGAAACTACAATTGAGACAATTTTTATATTTCCATTGATGTCAAACCTTAACTGATAAGACAGTTGTTATCTTATAAAGTGTCATATCAATTGATTGATGAAGAAGATTTGAAAAGGAGAGATAACAAGAAGACCTAGTGAAATGGTTGAGTTATGTGAAAATACAACAGGTACTTGATGACATCACACCTTGACAAGGTAATATATTGTTTATCTTAAGTCTAAGTGAAGTTTGGATGACTACAAGATTAGTCTTGATTGAGTAACAGAGCAGAAGATTAAGAAAATTATGTATGTGCTGAGTAATTGTGAGTGATGTGAGTGTTGACCGAGTGCCACTATATGCTGAGAAAATTTAGTGTTGACTGAGCACCAGCATTTGATGAGTGTTAGTTAATTACCGAGTTACACAGAGATGACTGAGCGGCATAACACAGTATTGACTGAGTGTCAGTATTATCACAGTTTGAGAGAGATTTCATATCCCAACCAACTTAGTTGATTTTCTTGGGATATGTGAAATGTATTTAAGATAAGGATGATTGTTGTGGAGAATTAAATGAGCATTTAATATATGTTTAACCTTTTTTATGTATGGATTCAAGAAGGATTTTTAGGATGTATTCTACAATGTAGATGAAAATGAAATGTTGGAAGTATTTGTTGGATCTTACCTCACCCTAAGATTTATGGTGATGATTAAGAGGAAATAGATTGACCTACCTAATTAGAGAGCTATAAGATTAACCTAATTATAGGTTATGAGAGTGTGTATGAGGTTAATTCAGTTGATTGGAAAAAAACCTAAGCAGAAAGAATAAAAGGCTAAAGAGAGCAGTACAAGATTACACAGTGGTGATTGATTGAAGGATTTCTGAGCAAATCATAATGATAGAGATGACAATGAAGGCTAGTCAGTGAATTAGAATTTGAGCTATAATTGGATCTATATTTGCAAAGTGAGTTGTATGTTTCAGATCACAATTGTTTTCTACTTTCTAACCATTGTATCAGTTGTAAAACCCTTTTAAACAAGGTTGACCTAAAATCCTTTAATCAAGGTGACATTCTAATGGAATTTTCTAAGCCCTCTAACAAGGCTCACTTCTAACAAAGTGATTAAATCTTTTAATCAAGTCAAATTTAATAGTGTGTATTGTAACCTTTAACAGGGTTGGCTTTTCACAGAGCTCACTTCAGAAGAGTGAAAATTTGGTAGCATGTTACTGGTGGTTTTTCTCATATTGGGTTTCCATGTTAGATCTTGGTGTCATACTTGTGTGAGCTTTATTTGTTGTGTTGTATTGTTAAGAGATTTATATTCTGCAAGTTGGTTACGTTAGGATAGTAAAATACAAGTTTATATTGTTGATTATATGCTATAGAGACCAAGAGGATTACTGAGTGGATCTGAGTTGGTTGAAGTATTTGAAAGTTGAATTGGTAAATCTAGACCTTGGATAACTGATTCACCCCCCCCCCTCCCCCTCTCTCATTTATTCTAAATCATTCTAACACTATAAGGATGACTTACCTGACAAGATTATAGATACAAAAGACATGGTTAACATAGTTAACACATTGGTTGCATTTTTCAAAGGGAAAGATCAGATAATCAAGGGTAAGTTGCAACTATTTGTTGAGTCGTATAATGCTAATATTCCTAGAATTTGTGATAAGGAGGGAAATTTAAAGGATATCCATACACGGACAAAAGATTTTGATTTGATTGTTGATAGCATCGAAACACTATTACATCTAATAGGAGATATTGATGTACCCAGTTTCAACGGTGTGTTAGATACTATGTTCAGAGCTAAAGTGGACCTAGTTAAATTTATTGTAGACGTGTGGGCTATAATTGATGCTCATTAGAATGAATCAATTTGACAGCTAGAGAATATTAAAACTTTTTATTCACTGATAGATAGGGAGTTTTCTATATGGGATATGGAATTAATTAAGGGAAAATCCACATGAACAGATAATTTCCATCAATTTTGTCTTTTTGTGGTTAGTTATTGACATGGCACTTGTGCATGTTTACAAGGAGAACAGTTTATCTCCATAGGTACCTTAAATTTTCTTTCAACATCTATGGGTATCCTACATGATCCAAAGAAATTGTATTTGATTATCTCCAGACAAAAGTGTTAGATGTCATTTTGCTAATGCCTAGTTCCTGCGTTGCAAAATCTGAAGACTTGAAGTGATTTTTCTAGGTTTTTATTGTTAAGCAATTTATAATTTTGCACTAAGTGATCTCTATCTTATTGCAATCCTTATTCTATAAAATTATTTCCAAGATCACTTAGGAAGGGGTGATAAATGTTTTTCTAAAATTCAATAGAGTTATTTCATACACAGTCAGGTTTAACAAATGTAATGAGTCTTATATAACAATATACAAAGCAATTAGATATTTTAGTAATGGAGTTCTAGTCTTCTTGAGTATCATTCTAGTAAGCAAATAAATGTATGAAGACAATTATTATGAAGCTAATGAAATATAATCTAAATTTGGTGCTCTTCTCTGTGTTGGTTTTATGAGTTATGAATTTAATAATTCAAAGTTCTTATTCAATTCACTGCATATTATTTTTATGTGTATTTTTTAATTCTAAGCTTTGATCAAGGATCACTTAAAATGCTAAAAATTAATTCAAGAGTTCATAGGGTTGGCATAGAGATTGTTATAAGAAGTCTAATTTTGGATTACATGAAAGATATTATGGTAAGGCAATAATAATTGAAGTCTTGAATCAGTCGTAGTTTTATGTTTTTCATAGAGGAAGTTGCAAACTGAGAGTATTTCCCAATGGATAAGGCACTGATCTAATTATCCTAAATCATTATATTTTTGATTCAACGTGTCTCGTAATTCCATCTTTGATAAAATTCTTTTTATTTTCCAGTTTATCTATGGTATGTGCATCTCATGCTCCATAACAATTGAGAATTAATGAGTAATTAGCTCGTAGTATTTTCTTGTTAATGTTGAGTCATCTTATGAGATAATCCATTTATTGAATTCAGGGGTGTTTAAAGAGGGTATTATTACATTGAATTTAGGTTTTCCCGCCTTGGTTTTGCAGAGCCAAAAGTGTAGGGGGTATTACTACTTTTCAGTTGGTCGAATCATTCATGGGGACTTGATCATTGGAGTTAGCAACTATTTAGAATTTGGAGTGAGTGTATTGGTAGCTTTTGAAGCATAAAACCTCTTTGGGAACCAATAGAATCCATGACCACCACCAATGCAATTATATTTTTTACTCTATTACTTTTATTAGGTAATTCATTAGTCATCTCCACATTCACAAAATAAATTCTTAGGGCTTACAAAGGAAAAATTACCTTGTCTTCTATAATCAATTATCATTACTCAAGCCCCACCATTGGAGTGCACCATAAATTTGGTAGCAGGGGGGATTTTGGCATTTTCTTCTACATTAATGTTGGGTAATGACCTAGAATGATCATTAATATCATTCTCCCCTTCCTGTACATTTGTAGAGAAATCGAGGGTGTTCATACCCATGTACATAAATGTTCAAGTGCCTTGGGGATACAAAAGAACCATAGCATAAATGAAATTAAATGACAAAGCAATCAAAAATGTGAAGAAATCAAAAGATTTATCAACAATAAATACATATGAGAAAATAATAAATGAGGAACAATCTAAAGAAGAGAAAGGTATGCCCATGATTTAGATGAAAACTTCTATGGAGGAGGCATTTTTTATGGAGAAACCTAAATGCACTCTTGTAATGTGTGTGTGTGTGTGTGTGTGTGTGTGTGTGTGTGTGTGTGTGTGTGTGTGTGTGTGTGTGTGTGTGTGTGTGTGTGTGTGTGTGTGTGTGTGTGTGTGTGTGTGTGTGTGTGTGTGTGTGTG
>MU225976.1:155198-169229 GCA_018584345.1 Thuja plicata
GTGTGTGTGTGTGTGTGTGTGTGTGTGTGTGTGTGTGTGTGTGTGTGTGTGTGTGTGTGTGTGTGTGTGTGTGTGTATTAAACTTTTATAAAAAGCACTATAAAGGGGTGCATTTTGATTGCCCCATACTCAAGGGTCAGGGGGAGATCTTTACCTCATCTAAAAGTTGTATTTGGGGCTTTTCAGTCAATGCTCTCTTCCACCTCATCTTCTTCAACATAATATTTTCAAAATAAACACCACATACAAATAGAGACACTTCCTCATCAAAATTTTAAGTTTTAGATGGATGTACAAATATAATTAAAAAGAAATGTTTTTTTTTTAAATTAATCTACCATTTCAAAAGTATATGAATTGCCAATTTTCTTTTTTTCAAATTATTGGTAGAGAATAATTAATTCAACTAAAATAATACATTCAATAGATTTTAATATTTAATATTTATAATAGTGATAAGAAGTATAAAATTTAAATATAAAAAAAATGAATAATCAAATTTTATAAATTAGAATTAAAAAATATCTTAGAAAATTCGACATTGGGATGTTGTAATAGTTAAAAGTTGTTGTGTTGTTATTCTTTCCATCGATGTTCAATTCCCATAGGGGGTAAGATGCCCCATTTCTAACCAGATCATAGCTCTAAGTCAAAGTGTTTACACATCTTTAAAAAAAATTAGCTTAGCAAAAAGAATAATGTAGATATAATATAATTTAAAGTAAAATAAACTAATTGTAAAGTAAATAAAATAATTCCAATTGAGAATAAGTAAATTAATTTTAATAATGTATTTTATAGATAACAACTAAGAGAAAATAAAATTAAACATACAAAAAATAGATTTGAATAATCAAATTTTAGAAATTAGAATAAAGAATTTATGAGGGAAAAAATAATGTAGATACAATAAAATTTAAATGTCTTTGTATGTGCTAAATATAATTTTAAAAAAACTAGAATAATTTTAAGGTAAATAAAATAGCTACAATTGATAACTCTCCACATTTCTTTATATGGATGTGGTGGAAAATGTGGATTTCTACCAACATCACAGGATGGCTTGCAAATTCATTGGTTCGTGGCCTTCTCTTTCAAATATCCATCATTGGGTGATGGATTCTTGGAGATCTTTAGTCTCTGGTAATATGGATTTTTTTCCCTTGTGCAACAGGGTTTTATATTTCTCTTTTAACTTCTTCTGAAGAATGAGATTTGGTGCTAAGCAAGTTGTGGATTCGGGGGACTCACTCTCTCTTGGCCAAACTCTACACACTCTCTTCTAATCCTCTTACTGAACCACTTAGTGTGCATCCAATATGGGTATTTCTCCCTAAGCTTCCCCTTATCTTTTGCGAGAACTCTTTGTTTGAGGTCATTGGCAACTCTACTGGTTGTTCCTTAAAGGTTGATGAGACTACAAAAACTATGGATCTCTCTACCTTTGCATGCATTTTGGTTGGCATTGATATCTCCACACCTCTCCCTAGGGATTTTGTTCTCATGGTTTGGCATGAGTAATGAACTCAAGTGGTGAATTATGAGGGCATCCCATTTCAATGTCGTTGGTGCTTCTCTACTAGTCACAGTGCAACTGATTGTTGTCTTTGGAAACATAAAGGTGTTTCCACTTTGTGTAAATATGCTAATGATTAACATTTGATTGTGCTAGCTTCTGGTTATTCCTTTAATGAAGCATTGCAAGTTGATGATGAGGATGAAGCTCCTACTGCAAATCTAGGTGATGCTCCTTCTATGAATTGGGCCTCATCAATCCATGTGAATACTACTCTTTCTCTTGATGGTGTGGCCCCCTCTGGCCATGTCAACCCTTCTTCATCTTCTACTCTTTCTCTTCTCCAATCTTTGGTTGACAATGTATAGCATTCTCAGAACTTTGTCCCTTGTGCTAACAGTTTTTCAAATAGAGTTTCACTAGTTGATTCTCCTTGTGTTCGTGACCCTGATGATAGCATCATTTGGAATATTGTCTTCCAGCATAAGAAAAAAAATAACTTCTTATCCCCATATTGTGGGTGAGTTATCTACCCACTCTTGAGGTCGACTACTAGCCTTTATGCTAGTGTGTTGTTTATATTTTGTTATTGCCAACACCTTTACTGTTAGTGTGATTTTAATATTTTTTACATCTCTAGGTTGGGGTTTTGGTTGTGGTTGTGGTTGTGTAAGGGTCGGCGCCCTTGCTATGTTGTTGAATTTAATCAAAAATTATATAATTATAATAGAAATATAATTAATTAAATATATAATAGTTATATAACTATTATCTTGTGTGTGTGTATAATAATTATTTATTATAAAAATTAATAATTAATAACATCTATTGATATTTATTTATGTTTTTATCATTCAAAACATCTAATGGGTTGTACCCATTTATATTAAGTAGTTGAGATTTTTGACTTAAAGGCTTGATCAATCTAGCCAAACCCACAACCCTAAAACAAAATATCATGGCTTCTGAAACTATCCTATCTCCTTATGGAAAAATGGAGATTTTATATACCCTATATCATCATATACATGCTAAACTGATTCCATTATCTATATTTTTAAGCAGGTACACAAAATTTGGGGCATGCTTCTATGCCCTTACCCTAAATTTTGTTTTCACTGTTTCATTTCACTCTTTACCTTGACTAGACACTTGTGGCCACAATCTGTATGAGCCCCCACATCATCCTCCAAAGACATGGTTTTCTCATCTTTGGGTGCCTCCTCTTTGATTTCAATGGGCCAAAGACCTCCTCTTCTTTGTTGTTTGTACCCAGCCTTTCCTACACATGACATCTCTGCAACCAACCCACACCATCATCTAGAACTGAATCAAGCATCTTTTTTATAAATAGAATACTCCTATCCACCTCTAATTTTATACAAGGAATAGAATTTGAATCAATAGAAGTGATGAGAGGGAGTCTTTCTATCACTCTACCTTGATGCCTCACCACAGAGTAGTGTCATGGTAGTCGAATAGCCTTTCCCTCCACATTGTCCAATGCCTCCCTAAGTTCACCCAAAAATTGCTTTCGAACAAGACCCTAGCAAAGTATATTTTCTATTTCTTTTTACTCCCGATAATTTAGAAGGATTGCCATAAACATAGAAAAATTATTCGTGTTTACGCAATACCAATAAGTCATCCTCAAAAACTCATCTCCTAACACCATTTTAATGAAATAGAAAACCAAATCATGCTTTGAGAGAAAGACACATTTCATTTTATTCTATGTATCCTCCCCAAAGAATCTCATCTATCTCTTCCTACAGATCAAACGAATGAGTGTGTTCATATCCACCTTTCTCACAGGTCTTTGAAAAATGAGTAGTGCAAAATACTTTTATTTTATATTTTAACACCATCATCTCAATTTAAAGACCTTTATAGGCCTTACCTTACTGACCCATCATTTTAGTCATTGATAGGGACATCACAATTTTGCAATCCCTACCAATTTAAATTTGTGTCAAGCTCTTTAAATGTCATTGAAAGTCATAATCCTTTTGTACTTTACCATCCTTTCTCCCAATCACCCACCACCAAACATCTCATTATCGCAATACTCTACTCTCTCCAAACTCCCATGTGTCATGTGTTCCATTCAAGGCCCACAAATCTATAATAAACTTTGTGTCGGTATGAGGAGGTACATAATCACCATTATGGGGGCTTGAAGATATGATTATTCTCTTAAGGAAGACCCAACTTACCACTTGTCATTCCGCGACATTGTACTATCACATGTACACCTCATTTCCACCTCAACCAACCAACTCTAATTTTTCTTCGTGGCCAATTTGGACAAAATATATACTCCGAGTTGCCTTCATTATTGATATGTGAGATCACGAAACTTTCAAATTGATCCACCTAAAGCTAGATCAATTTATCCACTTTTGAAATTTCCAATTTTTTTTTTCAAGTAGTGTTGATTATTATTAAGGAATCCCCTTCCAAATGTACTCGTGAACACTCAATTTTTCATCCACATTCAGGACCCAACAATGTCACCCTAAATTTTGCCTCATTTCATAACACCAAACAATTTAATTTTTTTTTTTTTGAGAATTATTCCATTATGATCTCTTACCACCATCATCTAGCACTAAATCAAGTGTCTCTTTTAGAAACAGAATACTCATGTCCACCTCCAATTTTCTGCAAGGAATAGAATTGGCTCGATATAAGTGATGAGGAGGAGTCTCTCTATCACTCTACCCTAACACCTCACCACATAGTAGTGTCATGGTAATGAAATAGCCTTTCCCTCCACATTGTCCAATGCCTTTCTAATTTCACCTGAAAATTCCTTTCAAACAAGACCCTAGAAAAGTAGATTTTCTTTTTCTTTGCACTCCCTATCATTTAAAAGGATTGCGAGAAACATAGCAAAATTGTTTGTGTTTATGAATTAGCGATTATTCATCTCCTAACACCATTTTAATGACATAGAAAACAAAATCATGTGTTGACAGAAAGACATGTTTCAATCACTTCTTTGTAGTCTCCTCAAAGAAATTCATCTATCTCTTCCTACAGATCAGACGAAAGAGCATGTCCATATCCACCTTTCCACAGCTCCTTGAAAATTGAGCGGTGAAAAAATAGTTTTATTTTATATTTCAACACCATAATCTCAATTTAAAGACCTCTATAAGCCTTACCTTACTAAGTCATCATTTGAATCATCAATAGGGACATCATAATTTTGCAATCCCTACCAATTTAAATTTGTGTCAAGCTCTTTAAAAGTCATTGAAAGTCGTCATCCTTTTGTACCTTACCATCCTTTCTCCTAATCACCCACCACCAAACATCTCATTCTCACAATACTCTACTCTCCAAACTCCCATGTGTCATGTGTTCTATTCAAAGCCCACAAATCTATAATAAATTCTGTCAATTTGAGGAGGTACATAATCACCATTTTGGGGCCTTGAAGATATGGCTATTCTCTTAAGCCGGGCCCAAATTACCACCTTATCATTCCATGACATTGTACTGTCACATGTACACCTCATTTCCACCTCAACCAACCAACTCTAATTTTTCTTCGTGTCCAATTTGGCCAAAACATCCACTCTAAGTTGCCTTCACTATTAATATGTGAGATCATGAAATTTTCAAATTGATCTACCAAAACCTAGATCAATGTTAGAATTTAATCTTTCCTTGGTAAAATATGTAATTAAAGGATAAACCAAGGTATCCTATATTGTATTTGTCCTCTAGTCCAAGTAGGAGGACATGTCACATTTTTGTAATTCCTTTAATAAGGAAATTAGATATTCCTCCTTAAAAGGAATCTCACATTTGGCACACACACAATGTGAATGTGGAATTCATAGAAGATGGGATTTACATGCAAATTCCTCCACTCATCTCTATTTAAGAGATGCCTCTACACACACTTGTTCAATAATCTTCTATATTCTCTCACTTGTCCTCGCATTCTCAATATTGTAATGAGCTTATTTCTCTCTTTCTCTCTTCTTATTTAGGCTTTGTTCCATATTCATATTATTCACAAGGGGGTTTTTCCTTGTTTTTTCCCCTTTCAAAAATTTGTGTTCTTGTGTTGGTCTTGGAGCATTTTTGTGAACTTGTGTTTGATCTATTGAAGGAAAATCTCTCTCTATCTCTCTTTGTGTTTGGTAAAACTCTTCCTTTTGCACATTCTCTTGGACTCTTTCTTTATCTATTTTCCAATTTATTTTGTGTTTCTAACATGGTATCAGAGTTGGTTTAATCCTTGTTTTGAGTGTGCATGCAGGAATAGTTGAAAGATATCTTCATTGAGGAGAAGAAATCCGATTTTTGTTGATCTAACTCTTATTTGCAGGGATCTCTCTCATTATTTTTGCAAATCTAAGTCTATTCATATCTATTTCAAGTTTTTTTTAAAAAGTACTAATCTCTCCCTCTTTCGCGCAACCGCAAGGGAAGATTTCAGATTTGCATATTCTATTGTTTATCTTTAAATCTAAATCTGATACTAATCTCACCCTCTGTCGGGCAACCGCAAGGGTTTTTCTTTTCAATTTTTGTTCTTTCTAACTATCTGATTTGCAAGTTTTGTTAATCTTTACTCACTAGACTTTTTTTAGTATCTTTGTTTATTATCTCCTAACGTTGTGTATATTTTTGTTCATAATCTCTACTAATGTTTCTTGCACCATCTTTTTTATAACATAATCTCTGATATTTTATCTTATAATTATATCTCTATTTTTTTTCATATCTTTGGTCTCTTTTCTCTGTTGGTTGCAGGTAGCATACATTTCCTAATGCAGCTTTCAACCAGCACTGCATTTTAATATTCCTTGTTTCCATCCTTTGGTATCCTGCGCAGCAAACATTGTCTTCTGCATTAGCATTGTTGATTGTATATTGTACAACATCATATATTCATTAGCATCATATATATTGTCCAGCATTCAATGTAACTTCCTTTATATATCCTAGCGCAACCTTATTTCCATAGCACAGCATTTACCTTGTTCATTGCACAGCTTTATGTACATTGCGCGGTCTAATACATTGCGCAACTCTATTTTGTTGTCCTCTCGCGCACAGTTTTCCTGCTGCTCCTCTGCGTAGCTTTCCCAACTCTTGGTATCTGCGTAGCATTCTCTCTTTAAGTTCTTATTTCTCTCATATTTGGGCATAATATTCACTATGCATTCCCTGCTCCCTTCTACATAGTTTCCTTTCAGCTCGTCCAGACTTATGCATATCATTTATCAGTTAACATTGCACTTTCCATCCACGCGCAACTTCATATTTTTATTATCATTGTTATTATTTCGCATCAAGTATTTGTTCTTTTTTCTTCTATATGCAGGTAACATTTTCTTTCAATCACTATTTCTTGGTCTAACTAGGCAGCATTTCTCTAAATATTCTCTGAATATTGTGCATTCTATTATTCCTTCAAGGGGATTCTGTGCATTTTTTATCATCTATATGTGTTTTTTTATCTATTATTAGTTGTAGTTTGAACGCTTCCTTCAATCTTTGACTCATTTAAAAAAAGAAAATGGTCAAATATTTAATTACATAAAAAAATTTAAACGTCAATACATTTTTCCTACTTAATATTACTTCAAATCGCTTCATTTCTACGTTATTTATATCAAATCTAACCAAGTTCAATTGGTGTTTCATTTATTCATTGCAATTAAAATTTGTTCCTCCATTTAAATTTAAATTTTTTTCATATCATTGTTGTTGGAATTGTATTGAGATAATTTGTACTGAGAGGGGAGGGGTGAATCAGTACCTCTAAAACTTTTCTTGGTTAGCCCATTAACCCTTAGTCATCAGTTTGTAATTTAACTTATCTATCTGTTCATCTTTCTTTATGCATATGAAATCATATCATACATTATTTTTGATATGTAACAATAATAGAAACATTCATGAAATTAGATAACACATGACACAAGATATGATATTGCAGAAAACTCTTGTTAAGGAAGTAAAAACTGTGGTGGGGATTGTTACCCACAAACTTCACTATCTGCAGATAAGAAGAGCTAGTTAAGGCTTACAATTTTGGTCACTTCTGATGACCTACCCTGTTAGGAGTATTATAGTAGAGACCTGTTAAGATCTACTTCGTTTGAAGCTTTTAACAACACTGTTAAGTGTGCACTCTGTTAGGAGATTTACAAAGGATGGTTGAGTCCACCTTCTACAAAAGGATTTTAGATATGATGCACTTGTTAGAATGCAACTACATGAGTCTTTGATCTGATGATAAATGTAATCTTCAATTGTTGATAACAGATCCTCTAAAGCTCCAAAAATACTATTAATCATCCTTCCATGACTGAGTATTACCTTTATCTGCTCGTCGGTAGCCTTTGTGTGTTCTTGATAACTGATGTATTATGTTTCTGATCCTTTGCATGAATTCTTCCTTCTTCTCCTCAGATGCTCTTCATGGCTATCAATCATAAAGAATTCATGTACTCACAATTGAGTATGAACATCTATTTATACTAACTTAGGTTCAATTCTTGATTCATGCATTCACGAGTTAACTCTAGATTTAAGATATACAACTTGATCTTGATCTGTAGTTAGATATGCTTTAGATTCGTTAGGATGCTTTAAAACATTTACATAAAGCTTGCATGACCATAATAAACAAAAAACAATTCTACAAAATAGAATAACTTTGCTTTATCCACCGTGTATAAACCAAATCCACAATTTGTGGCTTTTCTAACTGTCGGTTCTGACGGTCGATGTTCTTGGTCGTCGGTGTTCCTTTCTTTAAACATGTCATCGGGTATGCTTGTCTATTCTTGTCGGTTTGTTCTAGAAATTGTGTTGCTGATAATGCTTGTGTCCGTCGGTGATGCTTGTGGTCACCGGTGATGCTTGTCACATTTATACTTAGCATTTTTCACAAAATTCTTTGTCCTGTCGGGTATGCTTGCATTTCACCGGTACTGCTTGTGGTTCACCAGTGATGCTTGTTGTCTGCCGGTAATGCTTTCTGTCTGTGTTTTTTATCTAAGTATACTAATGCTAAAATAATGTCATCAATCTCCCCCTTTGACATTAGTATCAAAAACATGATATGTGCAACATACTGAGTGTATTTGTATGTACACCTATGTATACTTCTGCCTTAGTCATTTGAATGACTCCCCCTATGTATGTGCCGATAAGTGTAAGTATATATATATATATATCCTTTATCTTTTTGTTTCTTTTTCTAATATATGATATATGTATTGTACATAACTATATACATTGTCTTTCCTCCTTTTTTGATTCTAAGGACAAAGGTACTTGCAACTTTCCAAAAAGGTGGGAATGTGAGGACTTGATTTCCTCCATCATCTTCTCCCATTTTTCTTTCAGCATTTCTAGAGTCATGTGCTCTAGTGAAATCCTTACATGAATATCATAGATGTTGTCTACTACAGACATCTCCGGGGTTGCTATGAGATTTCTAGCTTCTGAAATATGTTGCTGAAGTATTGTGAGATTTGGTAAGATATGAGCTTGGAGTTATGTGATCTCACCTCTGAATTGGGTCTTAGCATCTGATATTTCCTGCCTTAGCATGTTTGCCTCAATGATTATGTCAGCATGTGTATTTATGTTGTCAGCATGTGAGGTTAGGCTTTGTGCACTCTTAGTGACATTTGTATCAATTTCTACAAGCTTGTCACTATTCTCCTTTGCAAATTTGTCAAGTGTGCACATCTTCTAAACTAAGGTTATTGCCTCAGCAATCATTGGCTCTAGTTCATCACTAAGTTCGGAGAGCTTGACCTTGTTCACTTTCACTTCTTGGCTTATCTTATCAATTAACTTGAATTGATATTTCTTCTCTGCTTGTTCTTCCATAGCTTGATCTGCTTCTATCCCTTGCTCTGTAATAGCATCGGTAAGAACAGAAATATGTTCCTTAACTGAAGTATTTTCATCAATTTTCACTTCAAGAACCAGTTGGTGGAGTATCTCATTAGCCTTGTCAAGTGCCATGTTTTCTCTATGTGTTTGGATCATCTTCTTCTCTATGGCTTTCCTTTGGTAGAGCACTCCAAACTCTTGAAGTTTGTCACTGTCCAAAGTGGTTATGCCCCAATTTGGAACTTCAATGACCTCATCAAGTGTTACAGCCAATATGTCCTTCTTTACTATTTTCTTCTTCTTTTGCTGGTTGGCAGTGGCAGATTGATGTAATACCATTTGTAAGGCTTGAGATTGTGTAGGTTTTGTTGGTGAGTGTAAAGAGGATGAGGCATCCTTTTGTACCTATTATGTAATCACCTGCCAGTTTGGTGAAGACGTCTCCTCACGTTCCTTGGGTGTTTCAACAGATGAGTCTTCCTTTTGTTTCAATTCCTTATTTCTTTTTACATTCTCATTCTTTTCTTGCTCTTCAACCTTCTTTGAGGTATCCTTTGTATTTTTCTCTGCCTCTTGTTGTTGTTCCTTTGATGTATCTTTCTGCTCATCGGTGTCATCCTTCATTTCTGTGTTGGTATCCTTTGGAGTATTGGATCCACCTTGATTTTCATCTGTACCCATATCCTTGGGTATATCATTGTCTTTCTTGGATGATTTGTTCTGGTTGGACTATATATCGATAACATCTATCAATATATTCATATTTGTAGGTGTATTGATAGTTGCAGTATCAATAGCCTTGTCCTGTTCGTTGGTACTAACCCTTGTAGCAGTGATATCTTCATCTTTTTGCATATCTATTGCAGGGTCTTTTCCTATAATGGTGTCGACAATGTTGTCTAACCATGAATCATCATTCATATCCACATCTAAGTTACCCTTAATTGTTATTTCTTCTTTGGCAACTTCTTCATCCTCCAAGTTTATGTGGATGGGACTATCCAGTACTTGATCATGTTGGCCATCTTTTGACCAATCTTCATCTATAACATCTGTTTGTTTCTGCCCTATTATTTGTACTTCTTCATTGTCCAACTCAGCTGTTGAGTGAGTTGTTGTGTTGATAGGTTCCTTTTCAAGACTGCTTTCCTCATCAGGTTTTAGTAGACCACTCCATATTTTGTGAGTGTCTTCTTCTAGCTCTATAATCTTTCCTTGAAGAAATTTATAAGATCTCAGTTTTGGTGATAATTTCTTTGTATATTTCTCCATTACTTCATTGAGTTCCTCTCTTGTTGATTCAATAGGCATAAGAGAGACTAATACTCTTTCTCTTATCCTCTTCTCCTCATGGAGTGCAAAAGTGAATCTAGAGGATATCTTATCCAAAAGTTCTTGTGGAACATCTTTTCTTGTGAAGTGTAGTGGGACATAGTAATGTCTACACATCTTGGCAATAAGTGCATCTTCAATTTTATTTTGTTCTATTGCATCCCATCTTAACCATTTTCTAATCTTTGGGTGTCCAACAAATGCAGCTTCAGAAATATACTTACATATGCTATCTATGTCATCAGCTGGAGATGTAACCTTTTCCTTTTCTTTTGCAAGTTTGATAGTGTCAGGTTCATCCATTGCAGTATCTTCTAATTCTTCATCTGTCTGAACATACTTTCTCCTCTTTGCAGGTGCCCTAGGTGGTTGTTTAGCCTTTGTAGGTGCAGGTTTTCTCTTGTACACCTTTCCTTTTATAATAGGTGAAGGACTGGTATCCTTAGCCGTTTGGCTTCTTGTTCTAGACTTTTTGGTTGGAGGAGGAGGTGGTGAATCAGATTTCTCTTCCTCTGATTCTTTTTGTTCTATTGTTTCACCAATGGGAAGTTGTTCCTCGGTGTCTTCCTCCTTACCTTGTTCTTCCTCCTTACCCTGTTCTTCATCTTCTCCATCAGAAGATATGTTCAAGTTCTTCTTTATGTTTTTCACCATTCTCTTAGACTGCTTTACAGCTTTCCTGACAATGAGTGTTGACTTAATTTTCTATTTGGCTTCATCATATGTGCCAAATCTTAGTAGTTTGTTTTCAATGGGTTCATTTAGTAATGCCTTTATTTCTTTTGTTGCTAACCCAGTCTTGATTTCATAATCAAGCTTTTCTAGCCAAGATTTCCTTGGGACTATTGCTTGAATGTAGGTGAAGTCAGTATCCACCATAAAGAAAATGTCATCTTTGTATTCCTCAATTAGACTTTCAGGAATTCTATTTCTTTCTTGTAGCATATCCTTAATTGCCTTAAAGTACTCATGCATAACATTGTCAAAATATGTGCCTAGTGTTTCAATGTATTCATTAATCTGCATGGTAACGGGTCTGTTGGTGTCCCATGTTACTTTTCCAATTGAAGGAAAGTACTCTTTGAAGTAGAAGAATATACATAATATGAGGGAACCAAACTTACATGTGTTTGTCCATGAGGACCTTATGGTGCACATGTTCTCCTCAAATTGATGCAATAGGATCTCTACTAGATCCATCTTCTTCCCATGTTTGATGATTTTGTAAGCTGTGCTCATTGTTGTGCTAGAGATATTGTTCATTCTGCTAGCTTGAAATATCTTATATCCAACTATGCAAGCATCAAATTTTAGCTCTGCGTTGGTGATAGTGTTTACCTTCAGTGCCCTCTTGTCTGATTTAGCATCGGTTAACTTTTCCACTTCTGCAAGAGAAGGATGTTTGTGAGCCTAAGGTTTGTCGGTTGTTGGATAGCCTGACACTGTGTGTATAACATCTTTTGTTATGGCCTTTGGTTTGTTCAACCACAAAGTGTTATTATGTACTCTGCTTAGAATAATCTTAATCCATTCTATTTTAAAAACCTTCTGGAAATGAAGTGCATTTGTCAAACCTTTCACTTCTGAGTGTTTATGCTCTTCTTTGAGCTTGCCACCATCATCATAAAGTGCCTTATAGGCATTGTCTAGGTCTAGATCTCCTATCTCTAAGATCTTGCAGTGAATGAAGGATCTAACGTCCTCGACCAATAAAACCCTAGCTGGGATTTGAGAGAATGCTCCAGAATCGTCTGGTTGAGAGGCTATCTCTGGATGTAACTTATATTTTGGTTCAGCACATGCCCCTCTTTTAACAAGGTTAAATGGTTTCTTCTTGTCTTCCTTAAGTTTCTCTACCCTAGATGTCGATGCCATTGTTTTTGAGATTTTAGGGCTTTTCCGTAAATCAAAACAGTGCTTATTGGTGAGTGAATGAACTTACTGAATGTGTGTGATCTTCTTCAAATCTGTATGCTTAGTGAATGAATTTTGCTGGGTCACTTCTCAAACTGCTTGAAATTGCTCTGTTGTGCTCTGCTCTACTCAAAAATCACAGGTGCAAAAATGAGCTTACCCGTTGGGCTTTTATACTTTTTGGTGCCCTAAGTTGTCATTAATGCTTACCAACTTCATCGGTTTATGAAGACTGCCTCCGTCGGTAAATGCATTCATAACTTCTCTGGTGTCTTTGCAAAGTGTCAGGGTAGCTTAGTGGTGTTGGAGACTTCATCGATGATCGTCGATGATATTGTGACAACAGCTTTTGTAGATTCAATGTATACCAATAATTGTCGGGTTACACATAACTTGTGTGATGACTGATACATTTTGGTAAGTATTTCATGTCTTTTCTGTGTGTGTTCACCGATGCAGATTGTGCCCAATAATCGATGGTTGCTTTATAGTAGATTATCAAGTAACAATATATTGCATCTTTATTCATGCCTATATAACAATATGAACTGTGTGTAATGGAACTGATGCATGATAAAACTTGTGATAATGTAGTTCCATACTTACTTGTGTGATCTAGTTAGATGTAGTGATGTCACTGGATCCAGTGGATGGGGTGTCATCATTTGCATTGCTTGTACTAGCACCTTCAGTGTTTGTGGCTTTTACCCACATCTTATTTCTCATTCTTTTGATGTCATCAATGGTATTTCCATTGGGATGTGTATTTGTGTCTGTCAGTCGGTCTTTGCAATATTTTATTACATGTCCAACTTTATGACAATGTAAACATGCCATACCTGAATTGGTCCATCCTCTTGACCTTCTGGTCCATTTTCTCATACAGTTGGTAGCAATATGACCATACCTTCCACATGTTGTGCAATTTACCCATGTGTTATAGTCTCAAACATATGAGTTACCCTCTCTAGTTGGTTTGTAGCTTTTATCAGTTTCTTTTTGTGTCCATGTCTTGTTGTTCTTTTTCCAACATTCCTTGTGTGTATGCCCATTCATCTTGCATGTAGGATAGTACTTGTCCATATAGATTTTTCTCTTTGGATTTATCACTTTGGATCTGCACTAACGTGCCTTGTGTCCTTTCTTTTGACATTTATAACAATTACCAATAAAATTAGATTGTGCTTGAGAAATACCTTTCATTTTGCTTCTGCAAATGTTTGAGGTGTGGCCTAGTTTTTCACAGTGATTGCATGATAGCTTCTTGGATCTTGGGGTTGTGAAAGCATTCCTCTTATCAGATTGATTAGAGGATTCTCCATTCTTGTTGTATCCTAATCCTGTGTAGTTGTTGACTCTTCTTTGTCCATCAAGAAAATCATCCA
>MU225976.1:181306-195612 GCA_018584345.1 Thuja plicata
ATCATAAGTTAATCAATCTTATAATGGTTCATCAATCAATTATTAATTAAGAATAATATAATAATTTAATATTAAATATTAAATTTCATATGATTAATAATAATATAACATATATAATATATTATTACTAATCAACATGTATTATATATATTGTAATGATCATACGACTGAAGCTACAAACATTAACAGGAAATAAAAGAATTATTAAACTATATATGACTATATAGAAAAATCACTTTAGTTATAAAAATATAAATAACAAATGAAAAAATAAAAATAAACATTTTTTTAAACATAAGGAAATCAAAAAACCTAAAAAATCTATAATTCCTACAAATTATAAATTTGAAAATTTCACATGTTAACTTTATAAAATGTAATTTTTTTGAAAATAAAGATATTGTAATTGGTGGTAAATCAATTTATTAATAACTAGTTAAGGTTTAACTTTGCTCATATTGCCAAATTTGCTACCCCTCTTGTCCCAAAGGGAAATCTTGCCCTCCATTGACAAGACCTTCCATGTTGTGGTTTGTGGTCATCCTATGGTGGATAATGCATATTTCTACCAACGGTGTTGATTGGTGTGTAGATTTGTTTGTCTTTGGCATTCTCTACCAATCTTCATTGATGGGTGAAGGATTCTTGGAAGGCCTTAGTTGTTGGTAACATTGAGTCTTTCCATCGTGCTAAAAGATTTTTATTGCTTCTTTTGTTTCTTCTATTGACCACAATTTGGTGTTGAGCAAGTTGTGGGCTTAAGGTGTTCACTCTCGCTCGGTCAAACCATGCGTAGTCTCCTTTAACCCTCTTATAGAGCTACTCAATGTGCATCCAGTGTGGGTTCGTCTTTCGAATCTTCCCCTTCATTTCTGGGAGAATTCTTGTTTTGAGGTCATTGGCAATTCTATCGGCCATTTTTTGAAGGTTGATGACACCACTTCCTCCATGGTTATTTCTACTTGTGCATGTCTTTTGATCGATATTGACATCTTCGTACCTCTCTTATTGGAGATTTGGTTCTCATGAGTGGGGATAGGTCATGGATTCAATCATTGGATTATTGAGGGTCTCCCCTTTGAATCTCGTCAAAGCTTCTCTAATGGTCACTTGCCCACAGATTATTCTCTCTCGCGTCAAAGTGATGCCATTTGGTAGAAAGATGCTACTCGTGATCACCTGGTTGTCGTAACTTTTGTTTCTTCCTCTATTTACTCTTCACTCACTAATGATGATTCCTCTCAAGTTGATGTTTTACATCCTATTGCCGGTATGGCCTTCTCAAGCCCCATGGATCCTACTCCACCTCTTGTCGCTCATGTAGCCGCTCTAGCTATGTGGACCCTTCTCTACTTGTTGCTACTTATCTACTCCAACCTTTGGTGGATGACGTATTGCCTCGTCAACATTTTGCTCCTTGTGTTGACAGTCTCACTAAGAGATTTCCCCACTTGCTCCTCCCTTTGATGGTGTCCCTAATGATAGTATTGTCAGGATTATTGTTCATTGGTAGAGGAAATATCCTTCTTCCTCATCTTCCCAAACTCTTCCTTGAGTTGTGGGTGAAATTTTTATCCATCCTTGATGTGGGTTACTAGTTGTTCTACTAATGTGATGCAAGTGGTATGTACTGGTCAGTGTTGTCAGTGGTATCTTCTTAACCAGTTGTAAGTGGCTTATTTGGGTTGTCCTTGTATAGGGTCAATACCCTTGTTTTGCTACTTCTATAATCAATCACAATGACAATAACAAATACTACATTAACAATGATTATAACAAGAAGAATGAGGAGAATGATAATGAGAATGATTATTTGCCCTCATTTTCTAACAAAAACTCTTTTAGCTTCTCTCATGATTTTATACTCTACAAAACATAACTACTGGTTTTTTCATCCTCTTTTTGCAATGCAACTATTTGTGTGATTAGTTTTCTCACCCTTGTTTTGCAACACAACTTTTCCCATGACTAGACAGTCTTTACAAGTCACACATCTTTATTTTTTGGTAGTTTGTTCCTCATGGTAAATTTGGCCTTTTAGGTTCCTCCTAGCTAGTCATCATATTGATTCTTTTAGATCTACCTACTCTTCCAATTTATTGTCATTTCTTTGGACAACTCCTTACTTCAGAAAAACCTAATGTGATCCTCATCATCTTTTGCCAAGGAAAGAGGTGCTCAATTGATCCATCAAAGAGGACATTCACCATTAATACATCTAGGTTACATGGACCTTCCTTTCAATTCATGCATCCCTATACAAGCTTTCTACATTTAGCATTTTTCACAAATTGTTAAGGAGACAATTATTAGACCCACCCATCTTTAGCATCATTGATCTCATGGTTTTAGTATCCCTTGGGTTGTGGGTGTACTCCCACCAGCTTCATGTTAATATGGACCATCATATTTTGTAAAGTGGGAGTTTCCCAACTTCGTTTTCTGCAAGAGATTGAGTTTGAGGAGCATTTTATTCTTTATAAACCAATCTACTATAAAATTTATGGGAGGTGGTATTGTTCAAAGAGAGATTCAAGTGATTCTCTATCCATTTTCTTCCACTACCTTGACTAGAGGTGCTTAGCCCTTTTTAATTGTGAGGTCACTAAGTTTAGGCGTAGAATTTTTAGTCATGAACCTAGATCTATTATATTGATTACTTCTTCCAACTTGTCATAGATGCTAGAAGCGTTAAGCACTCCTTTGATAGTGTTGATTCATGGGTAAATGGGTATTGATTAATGAGGCGTCGCTTATCCTCAAAATCTACAATTGCTAAGGCTCCTCTACACCCTAACTCTAATGGTTGTGGTTCTACCACTTCTTGATGTTGAGGACCTTCTCAAACCCTTCTTCAATGGTATAACTATAGATCTCAAAAGCAAACTCACATTACCATTTGTTTTCCTACACCCAATCATTCATTGGATTTGAATGATAGACAAGGTTCTATGCCAGATCAACTACCAACCCTGTTAGTGCTGGACTTTCCCTAACTCTACATTAATACTCCTATAATGACCAATGATAATATTGTTGGCTCCTCAAAATGCATACCTAAACATCGAAACCTAAAGATTTTAGTTCCTCGTCCAAGTCATCTTTATCTATTTCTACAATTTTTCAAGGTCTTCTCCGCACTTGTCTACTTATATCTGTACTAATTTATGTGTTACTCTTTTTAGGTTAGCCGCTGTGTATATTTTTTCCCAACTTTTTTTTTTTAATTATTTTCTTTGCTTCATGTCTAGAGTCCCTTTTGCCTTAGTCCTTTCCTATTGTATCTGCCGATTGTTCCAGTACCTTTGATCTATTTTAGTCATTCATGGACATTAATATAATTCATTTCTGCTTTCTTTCAACAACATAGATTAATTCCTGAATAGTATCCACTTGTACTCAATGTGTGCCTGGCATCATAAAGCTGTGGTCATTTAATTAATCAACTTGTGTACAATTCACAAGAAAATGTAAAACATAAAGCAATAGAACTGCTCACTTGCAAGAAAAATAGCCACAACAAATGTACCACAAGAAAGAACGAACATAATATCAACCAAATAAGAATAATAGAGATTTTTATGGAACTGCACAGTTGTGGCATAATATATTTTAGGATGGATCTGTATCCCATTTCTTATCAAAGTGAGTAACATACAGGGTGTCTATAACAACCTTTGCAAAAACAAATCGGAGCTCTTCTAGTTCACCATCTACCAATGACTGATAATTTATCTTGATGCCTTCCTTGGAGCGCTCCCTCTCGCTGGAGCCTCCAACACAAGCGAAGATGTTCCGTACCTTCGAATATGCCGCTATTGTTATAAAAACCTGCAAGTTGGGAAAAAAACTATTTCTCAAATTTATTCTATGCTTTTGTCTCCAGATTGTATATCAATTATGGAGGTTCTCAGTGAGGTAACATATTAAGAAGCTATGAAAACTACCATAATAGATATATCCAAACTACCAGATTATGTATGTTATGGTATTACAAACAAAAGCAGCAGTGCATGGCTAGCAATATCCCAGCATGAGTTTAATTTCTCATGAATATAGAGAAGCTGCTCAGACTTGATAGCAGCAGTACATGGTATAGGCGGTATCAGGGGTGTTTTTGGTTCTTATGAACATAGAGCAGCTGCTCAGACTTCCTGAGATGGCACTCTAATTGAGCAAAGAAAAGCTTAAAAATGTAGCTGAGAACTGCCTTAGGAAGAGAGCTTCAAAAGAATTAATCAACATGATTTTCATGCAAAATATACACTTTCTAAGCAAACAGTTTCAAAATTAAAGGAACACATTACAACAATAGCTAAAAATAATGCAGTAGTAACTACTCTAAACAACAATATAATTTTGAACCTACCAAATCAGAGAACGGTGCCTGAGGATAATACTTTGACATAGCCTGAGAGACTGCATCTGGATCTGTCATTGCACTTAAGGTAGACCTTACTTTCACTGCTAGATCCAGAATCTTTTTCATCACTTTTTCATTACTCTCACTTTCCACCACATCAAGCACTTCGGGAGAAAAGCTCTTAGACTTTTGGTAAATCTTCCTTGATTTAACCATTGCTTTCTTCAAATTTCCACCATTGCGAACTGAAAGAGCAAATGCTGTAATGACAAGGGCATCCTGAGGTTCACCCACCAATGCCAAATGAAATGCTAATAAACCCACCCTGTTTCAAACACACAAACAGGAATATGTGCAAACAATTATCATACTACTCTTTAACCAGACCAAGAAATAAAAACTCTATTCTTTAAAAGACCAGAAAAATGTAATTTTGAAAGATTGCCTTTTTTTCAGAAAAAGTAAATAAATAAGCATAGAGCTTTGCATTCAATTTGAATAAGTATATGCGGAAGAAAAAAAATAAAAATTTTAGGCTAGAAATGTGAAATTGACAAACCAGTGAATATTTGGTGTATAGCCTCAAGACTAATCTCCAAAATGTTGGCTTGGCCTTCAGTCTGTGTGCTAGTAGAAGACTGGCCAGGCAAGTTCTTATATTGGAGAGATAGGTGGAATCGTAAGAAGAAAAAATGGGACAGATTTAAAATGAGGCTGGAAGCAGAATAGCACAGACAGACCTGGTTATCAACATATTAATAAAAGCCTAAAGGAATCATGGTAACTGCTATTTTGAAATGCATGGAAGCCATCCAAAACTACTCAGGGGAGACAGCCAAATTTGAACCCACTGGGGAGATCACTGGTCAAAGATGAAACAATCAACTCCACCAACCCATTCATGCAGCAGGGTATTACCTCAACCCATTATTTTTCTCAAACAGCATGGACATTAGTGTAAAGGTTACGGAGGACCTCTCAAGATGCATTGAGAGGATAACACTTGCGCTTTATTAGATGTGGAATAGGGAACCTAATTATTGGGGAGTTGCAGAATTACAAGAAAGATAGATAAGCATGCTGAGGTGGCGCCCATTCATCATCGACCAATCAGAAGGCTCCAATTGCACGTGTCCAAGCTCATTCAATCAGATCATGCCAAGTGTGCATGTGGAGTCCACATAATGCTCCTACCTAACCTATTCTCTGATTGATCAATCAAAGCAATGTAATTTTTGGTCCACAGGGTAGTGCCTCATTGTGATTGGATAAGCATTTAATGCTTGTACCTAGTAGTTATCCTAGGGCTATGTTGGCATGATCTTGGCCATTGATCTCAAGTTAATCTTGGCCATCCATTGTAATTGAACAACTATAAAAGGCAAGGCCTTATCATTTGTAAAGGGAGAGACTTGGAGAAATTGTTGCTATAATACTGCCAAATTGTTCTTAATTCATTGTTGGTTTTCATGGTGGATTACTTGTATCATTTTGGAGTATAGCATGGTTTCTACATTTCCTCACTTAGAATAGGATTTCATTAATCTTGAGTAGAAGTAGTTGATTAGATGATTGAAAGATATATTGGATGCATCTTCGTGAACTCGTTTTATCCATACCACTAGCAATTTGCTGATTGAAAGTTTGCCTTGTGTGATTAGCCAAAATTATAATATGAGCTTAATTTTGATTGTTGCTTAATCATTGATATGCATCCCAATGATGGTGTTGGTGTAGTGAGTAGTGATTTAAACATCTACCATTTACCTTACGAGATTGCACTAGCTTGGTAGAAGTCGATGGCAAAACTAAGCCCAGTAGAGTTCATAAATGCATTCATCATCTCTTGCATTCTAGGAGTAGATTAGCTTCCTAAACCCTTGCCTATTTGTACTTTGTTTGGTTAGAAGTAGTTGATGAGCTCAATTGCTATATCATTCGCATTTGCAAAGTTGATGTCCATTGAACAAACAACATAAGTCCCTTTATGATACCCAACATATCACATCGGTACAACCGAGTGAAAGTCCACAACTAGAAGGAACCTTGGGGTTGTCTCATTTGATCACACAATCCATATACATTGTTTAACGTATGACCTTCCTTGTTCAAGAGAGAGTTGGAGATTTGGCGTTTCATTTGGAATACTGAGTATTTGATTCTGCGTGTTGAAGTGGTCATAAAACTCACGTCAACATACTGCACCACACCATTGAATGTCTCTAAATGGTAAGCGATTGGATGCCCATGTTGAAATAGATTTGCACCAAATGTAGATTTAAATGCATCAATCTAAATCTGAAAGGAGTCCACAATGTCAACCACTACCAAAGCAAGTGTTAAATGCAAAATCACTGCTTGAGCTCCTTAAAAGCATAATGTTGTGTAGGTGTTCAGACAATGTTCGCTTGGCATACATGATTTGACTAAGTGACCAAGTAATGTACAAGAATTCAAAAAAAAATTGAAGTAGAAGTTTGTCAATACGTGAAGGAGGATATCGCTTCATTATTGTAATCTTGTTGGGCATGTGATAGTTGATGTTAGCCTGCCATGTGTCATCTTTCTTTAGCACAAGTACTAATGAATAGTCATAGAGAAAAGGTAGGTGTTCAAAACTTCAAACAATGTTGGCTTGGCGCACACATTTTGACTAAGTGACCAAGTAATGTGCAAGAATCCAAGAACAAATTTGTCATAGAAATTTGTCAATCATGAAAGAGGATATTGGTTATTTATTGTGATCTTGTTGAGCATGCAATAGTTGATGTTGGGCCGCCATGTGCCATCTTTCTTTAGCACAAGTACTAACAAATTGCCATATAGAAGAGGTAGGTTTGATCTTACCCTAATCAATTTGCTCCTAAATTTGATGCCAAACATAATCCTCTTCCAAAACAGATTTGCAATACACAAGACTTAGAAAGAGGGGATCTAAGAATCAAATTGATCTTGTGTTGCACCACACAGTGTGTCGGAAGATCTTTGTACTCTTCAAAGACATCTATGTGCCATTGCAATAACCTGTAGAGTTGTTGATGCTTTGACATTGTTTGTGCTACCAATGCATCCATGCTCCCTTGTGCAAGGATCTCAAGGCAAACCATGGAAAGCACGACCTTTTGCTTGTGCGAGATGATCATGACATATTATGTGGCAGATACTGAGGCTACTTTAATCCTCAATGAAGACTCGTGAAATTAAAAAATTGATCACCAAAATGGATTATCCTTCTTTGTAGTTTCATCTAACACACAGCATCTTTGTCATATACATATTTCCTTTGAAGTAGAATACAATATACATCCAATAATGGGATGTCACAAGTGACTATGTCCTACTTGGTTTGACTACATACTTGAAACAACATTGTTGTTTTACCTCAATATATTTACCTCTTGCAACCATCTTGGAGAATATGACCTAGAGTGCACTTCATTGTAAACACTTAGTAGCTTGACAGTATCTTGTACAATGTTCTTTGGCTTCTATCATTGATGATGACATGCACTTCATGTGAAGAGACAATCAAGTTCCTAGGGCCCGTTTGGGTACTGGAATACCATATCCTGGATATGGTCAATTCAGGAAGATGCTGCAAATTCAGGAAGATCCTTATCCTCAAAATGAAATCCGGAATATGGACCGACTCGTTTGGTTCACTCGGAAGATGAATGAGAAGATGCATAAGGAATTTTAATTCTTTATTTTTTAATTTCTTTGAATATGGTGTATATATACACACATGCACACATGAGTATATATACATACATACATGTGTGTATATATACACGTGTATATGTGTATACATGCGTGTATATACACATGTATACACATATACATACATGTGTGTGTATACACACACACACACATATACACACATTTGTGTACATATACACACATACATGTGTGTGTGTATACACACGTGTGTATATACACATACAAGTGTTTATCCATGTGTATATATACACACATATACACATGTGTATATATACACACGTGTGTATATATACATACATATACACACATACATGTGTGTATATATACACACACCATACATATACACATACAAGTGTGTATCCATGTATACACATATACACACGTGTATATATACACACACATACACATTTGTGTATATATACACATATATACACACATACATGTGTGTACATATACACACATATACACACACCATACATGTGTGTATATATACACATATATGTGTATATACACATACAAGTGTGTATCCATGTATACACATACACACGTGTATATATATACACACACATGCGTATATACACATGTATATACACACATGTATATATATATATCCTTATAGCAATATAATATACATCTTTATAGTCGCGGATCCCACGAAATATTAAATTTGCTTCTGTAAAAATTGGAATTGGAATTTGAAATTCCAATTCCACCTATTTAGGTGGAAGATGATATTCCCATTTTGGGGGCAAAATGGGAATTTCGGAATTCCAATTCCATTTTTTTCCATGGACCCAAACATGGAATTTGGCATTATCCAGAATTAGATAATGCCAATTCCAGTCCAATTCCTGCCCCCAAACGGTAATTGTCACATTGCTTGTATTGAGACACTTTCCCTCGTCAATTTCCTCAACTTGTTGGAGATCAGATGCAGCTTGTGCAATAAGAGTTTGTTGTGTGCAGCATTTAATATCATTGTGAGCACTCGTGCAATTGCAATGACACCACTTATAACCTTCCATCTTGTTTCCTTGTCCTTGATTAGCAAGGACAATGTTGTGGCTTTTAAGATCTGCAGTAATGATTTGGAGATTTGTTGTTTCAATGCAAGAGAATTCTACTTTTGTCTTGAAGGTTTGGAAGTGGTTTCTTGTGCAAAATTGTTCTTGTGCACAGAAAACTTTTATTTAACTTCATTCTAGTTTTCATCTTGGATGCATTATGAAATGCTTGTCCCAATATTTCTAAGGTTAGAACCTCCAACTTTGTGTGGATGTAAGTTGATAACCCACATATAAACTTGAGCACCTCGTGTCGCTCACTAGTGTCTTCATGTAGGTGTGCCCAATAGTCATGGAACACATTGGCATAATCTTCAACTAATTACTCCTTGTGTTGCCACAACTACTGAGATTTCATTTACTCGTCCTTAAAATGTCTAAGGGGCTGGTATTCCTCTTGCAAAGCACTACCAAAGGAGCTCCATGTCCAAATTGGATCATGATCCCGCTCACATTGTGCATTGAGTGTATGCCATGAGTGGGGTATTGCAATGGTCATCTTCAATGCTAAAAAATGTATTTTCCTCATCTGTGAAGTGAAATATAGAAAAATACGCTTCTAAATGTCGCACCCAAATGTCCAACATGTGGCCTCAATCTTTCCTTCAAATTTTGATATTTCCAAGTTGTCTTGTACCTTCAATGAATTTTTTGGCTGCATGAAAATGAGAAAAATAATCCATTGTGGAATCAATCCATGTTGATTTGTGTGATCCCAGAATTGCTCAATGAGTTCCTAGTGTGCTTCCAAAGTGTTGTTGAGCGTGTTCTAAACATCTGAATACACTTTCAATTATTGCTTTGCATCTACCATTTTTCTCTTGTTTTGACATACATCCAATAAGTCAAAAGATAAAAGGAGTGAACAATATTCCTTCTATCATTGTGTGCACATTTCTACTAGCATGTGAAACAATGCTCTGATTCCAATGATCCAGATCAGAGGTGGTCCATGGGACAAAACTCTCTTGAAAGATAGGGCTTATGTTATGTGCAAGAAACAATGAATTAGTTGCTAACACATAATCAGATGCAAGTGGAAGACTTGAGCAAAAACAATATGCTATGGTTATTCAAATTCAAAAATGAATAGGATACAACATGATGGGAGGGCACTTTTATCTGGTTTGCCTATGATTCCACAATATTCATCATCCTCCTTATGTTAAGGAATGCGCAAAAACAAAGAATATATTATAGTTACAAACAAGAGAAGTTATACTGGCCCAATGTGAAATTAACCTGTAATGTCCCCAACTCAAATCAAGATGATTACCAGCAGTTTGGCTGTCCTTTCCTTGGATTACCCAAGTGGAAGAGGGCATAGAGCATCATTTGGTAAGATATGAAGTCCTTAGCTTGTTCAAAATTCTACAATTTTTTGACTGCCTGTCTTTTTATGCAACTTAAGTGAACTTAAGTTATTTTAAGTGAACTTCAGTTATTTTAAGTGAACATAAGTTATTTTCAGTGTTTCACCACCCATTGGGAGCAGGGGTACAAAGGGCCTAAATTTGGGGACATTGCGGGGACGGCGGAGTGGGGCGGTGATGTATATACTATATACTATACATATAGTACTTGAAGTGCTAGTTATGAAAAGATGTATAACAGCATAAGAAATAAAATAGAAAAATTGCAAATGCCAAATACAAAATACTTGAACATTGAATATTGAATTACTAATTAGAAATTAGAATACTAAATAAAATTTCAATTTGACAAATGAAATTGTCGAATCGGCGAATGGAAGATTTCTATTATATCAAAAATATCTTAAAGATGATTACAATGAGTAGTATGATATCAAAGCAAATACAAAATGTCAAAATGTAGTGAAGGGAGGCCTCTAATCATCCCTAAAGGAAAACTCCTCATCACCAGAACTACTTGACTGCTCATGGTCAAGGTCTGCCTAACGAACACCTACCAGCCCTGCATCTAAAGGCACTGCATCCTCATCCTCATCAATCTGTGATCTGTGATGGCTCCTCTGGCTCTACATCCCATCAAACTGTTGGGCTCTCCTTGTACACACATGTCTGACAGTCAATGATTCTTCATTTTGCCCTCAAGATTCAACATAAAATCTGATTTAGAAAATGAAACAACAAAAATGAAAAAACATTGAAACAACAAAAATAATTACAAATGAAAATCAGAAAATAAAACTAGATCATTACCTTGTGCTTGAAAAATCTCTTCGAAGGTGTAGAATCTTCCTCTTCTTCTTACTCGTTGTCACTCCTCTTTCACTTGCACTCACTCCTTTCACTCCTCTAATCACTCTTTCTCTTTTTTTCACTCTTCTCAATCTATTGTAGCAAACAATGAGAAATGCGATTGTGAATAAAAATGAAGCTTGGAGGGGCTTATGTAGACTTGGAGGGGTCTAGATGGGACCCACCTCCAATTAGGGTTCGAATGGAACACACAACAGAATTAGAAAACATAAAAAAATAAAAAATGCACCTTTATTCATGGTTGTTGACGAGGGATGCGCAAATGTCCTTGAGACGGTCAAGGGACACTTGGGCATCACCACATCATTTCCACGGTCGTCATGTTTTCTCGATGTTGCAGTGGAGAATTGGTGGCAGAAAAGTGGCAGTGGGGAAATGTCCCATCCCCGTCACCTTGTCTTGAGGACATCCCCATCCCGAGAACGTGGGGGTTCAAAGGCGGAATAAGTCCCCATGTTTCACAAATTATATTAAGTTATGGGCATGTCTTTTTAGGCAACTACAATGAATTTAAGCCAAAGGACTTAAGTTGCCCCCCTTTTATGTACTTTATTTAAGTGATTTTAAAAAACATGTGATAAAAAGGAAAAGGGGGCATGGGATTCCAAGGTGCCTATTGGCTCATTTTTAGGGTTTCAATATGGAGTGTTAGATTAAGAGGTGGAAAATCAAGAGCTGAGATTAGTTTCTCTTTGGGAGCTATTATATAACTCTCCAGAGCCCTTTTAGAGCTCATTATTTGATAAAGATTTCTATTTATTGCTGCTGCAACTTGGCTTGAGAATTAAAACCCTTGAGTGTCCCTGATTTCGGTGAGACATATGGGCTCTCCCTAGTCAAAAGAGTGTGTTTTGGTGGAAGAACTCCAGTTTGTGAAACCCTAGCACATTGTTTATTCTACGCTGCAAGAATTCATCAAGTTTGGAGGCCAAATTCAGGACAATATTAGTGCTGGACACTCAGATCTGGGAAGATTCATTGCTACAAATCATTCATTTCTGAGTTTTATGTGGACAGTTGTTGAAGAGCATCAGTTTCAGACTTAACGCTGGTCAAATAGGGAGCCCAGCACCACTTTGGAAGGTCAGCTAGGGTTCGAAAAATTATTCTGACCCAGTCAGGAATATTTCGGTATAATATCTGCACATTTATTTGATAGATATATATCTGAATTTTAGTTTTAGAAATTTCTAGGCAGTGATAAGGTTTCAAATTGTCATTTTTCTGAGTATATTAATAATCAGAATTTTCTATCTTTCAGTTTTAATTCTAAACTGAAATCTGATCAAATTTCTGGGCTGGATTGAAACTTCTGTAATGCAAATAAATTTCCAGATTTTTTGTTATCGGATTTGTGCCCTAGTTTGCATAAATTATTGTCTCGTTTTGGGTATCCTATTTGGGGATATTACACAACCTTCCAACTACCCTATCAATTGCACTCCTTGGCAATTGGTGTTTTTTTACATGGCCAAAGTCGTCCACATGTAAAGTTATTGAAGTCGCCAAGTATCCAACATGAGGTTATGTATAGCCATACACAATGAGCAATGCATAGTGTCGTACACAATGACATTGGAATTGCACACTAGTGCAAGTAGTGCTGATGAGAGTGCAAGGGTGCCAACTATCATGGTGTGCACAATGTGTGCAAAAGCTTATGTAGTTGTGATTGGATCATTAAACTGTTAGACTCATCTTAAGTTTTCTACCATTTGGCATAGCTTCCAAAAAAATGTTATGGGAGACAAATAATAAAGCAGGGACATGTGCATTGGTAATGACTCTACAAATCACTCCTTGAGCTAGACTTAAATCTCTCCAAATTGAAGGAGGATTGATGGTAATATTTTATGCTATCGAGAATAGAGGCCCTCATTGCTAGAAACTAAACAATAAATTGCACGAAATCTGGCCTATTAGAGACGCATTCCAGTTCTATTCTTCCAATCATTGTTATTGTGAAGCTTAGAGTTGCTTATCACTTGGCAAATGTTAGCATTGATTCTCCTATTATCCTTAATTTTTTGTTCAAAATTTAGGCAACGCTACTAAATTCTTCGTAAACTCGTAAGCCCAAACTCTCTAAGGTAGGTAATCTAAAGGCATTTTTTTTCGAAGGAGGTAATTGGTTATCCCTTGAATTGACCTAAAGTCTTTCATCCTCTGAATGCTATTTTCAAAGGTTTCAGTCGAGTTTTTCTGTCTCTCTTGCAAAAACAGGTTTTTCCATCCTGATTGCAAGTACTCAATTTTTGGTAACCTTCAAGTCCTTGTTTGATTTTTTTGTTTTTTTGTTTTTGGTTTTGTTTTCGTCGTAGGTCTATTGCTTTTTGAATTCCCCTCGTTTCTAGCTATCATAGGCCTAATTCGGAGCTATATTCTAAGAGATAATAAAGAATTAAGCTACCTGCAAGTGGGATAATAAAGCTTGATTGCAAGTCATTGTTGTTTGTTAAAAGCTTGTGATATGGAATTAAAAGCCCGCCAAGGCCTCATAAGTCGTTTAGTTGGACTTTTTGTGAGTCATTGTTACTTGTTTTGAGAAGCATTCACTTGTAATGGAGAGATAAAAGTCCACCGTGGCATTTGAAATAACATTTTCAAAGGGAAATCAATTGTTTTAACGAACATGTTAAAATGCAAGTGTTTACCGTCATGGGTAACTTAATAATGCATAGACATAGTACAGGAAATATAATAAACACAGAATATATCATAGAATAATAAATACTTTCATTAATCATTCCAGACTGGCAAGTACATTTACATCATAATGATCATATATTATATCTCCGTGTCCATCCTCCGAGAGGGTATATAAACTACCCGAAGGGCCACGACCGAAACGTCGTGACGTAACTATCTAACCTCTCGGTCACTAACAACCGAGACTAACATAATACTTTATTAATA
>MU225976.1:199960-211384 GCA_018584345.1 Thuja plicata
TCTTTTTCCTTCCTTCGGACTTCTCTTGCTTCCGTCCGTGGGGTTAAGGTTAAGGACCCGAACAAGCTCTGTGTTTCCTCTAGGCAGTCCTCGTCACTTCTCCCAGCCTCCCGGTCAGATACCTCCAAACCCTCGCCTTCACTTACTCCCTTCGGTAGTCCTTCGGCGTGTCTTTTGTATCTCTCCCTTCGCTTGGCTTGCTGTTGTGCAAGTACCGCTTTTCTATCGGCTTGTTCCTCCTCGAGTTCCTTCTTTCTATTTTTGTTCAATTGATTGGGCATGAATTCTTTGCTCACTTCGGGCAATAATCAACACATCAATTTATTTTATTTTTCCTTCCCAAGTACGTCTAGGCAGCGGCGCCAAATGTTTACCGTCATGGGTAACTTAATAATGCATAGACATAGTACAGGAAATATAATAAACATAGAATATATCATAGAATAATAAATACTTTCATTAATCATTCCAGACTGGCAAGTACATTTACATCATAATGATCATATATTATATCTCTGTGTCCATCCTCCGAGAGGGTATATAAACTACCCGAAGGGCCACGACCGAAACATCGTGACGTAACTATCTAACCTCTCGGTCACTAACAACCGAGAGTAACATAATACTTTATTAATATAATAACCGGTACATTCAAATATCCCGACAACATCAAGTAGAGTTTTAAAACCCGATTGCATGACTTCTACATAACAAACAATGCTTGCAGAGATGCATATAAAACCCACCTATGCTCTTAAGTCGTTTTTCAAGTTGATTGCTAGTGTTGTAACAAAAAGTATATGTAAGTGGGCTTTTATAGCCCGACTACATATAGTGATTACAACTCAAAACACGTTGAAATATCCTTGTAACGCGATCTCAAAAGCTTGTCTATGGCACTATGCATTTTAAAGGGGAAATATTTTTTAAATGAATGTTGGAGCATGTAGTTGGGCTTCTAAAGCCCGACTATGTTATTCTTTCATACTTTAAAAACTTTTAATCTTGCATCGTGGTTAAAAAAGCCCAACTAGGGCAAAAACAAAAGATTTTTGAATGAAACAAAATTATTTCCAAGATGCAACATCAAAGGAAACGCCCGTCCTAGGGCATTTGCAAGTGATCTTTGAAAAAAAAAGATCATTTCAAGTTGCAGCGTTGCTTGTAAAGCCTGTCTAGTGTAAATGCAAGTAATTTTTAAAAGACAAGAAACCTCCAGCACTTGTAATGTCATTAGTAAAGCCCGTCTAAGGTGTTTACTTATGTTCTTGCAAGAGAAAAATCATCCCAAGTTGAAACGCTATTAAGAAAGCCCGACCAAGGGTAGTTTCAATCATTTCCATTACTTGTTTTGCTTGATACAAACTGTGTTTTTCTCCTTGAACGCCGTTTTTGGGCAGCATTGCAAGTTGGCTTGCAATCATCAGCTAGAAACCTGTTTTTGGTGTTGAACAAGTCCACAAAGGTTGCCATTTTCTTGCATTTCGGCTCTCATACTTGGCCATTTGTCAAGAAGCTATCATGGAGTGAAAAAGCATTGATTTTTTGAGAGGTTTTGGTCAAATTTGTGTTGCCTATATAGCCATGAGTTGTAGGATCTTTTTCTAAGTTTTGGAGCAGCGATTTTGGGGTTTCTTTCTAAGTTTTTGCAAGTTTTGTTTTGTTCCAGCTACCTTGCTATCACGTTTTTGAGCAATTTTTCTACATTGTTGCTGATTCAAAAGAGGATTCTTGGCTTTGAAAGTTTGAATGTATTGTTTTCATAACAATACATGTTCTTCCCCAAAATAATGCAAGTTGAAATGCAAGATTTCCCCCCAAGGAAAGAACTTCAAAAATGCATATTTTCCCCACTTGCAAACCGTATTTAAAAACCCGTTTGTGAGTTTATTTTGCCAAAAAGAGCAAGGTTTTTCCCTTACCTGCAAGTGGACTTTAAAACCCACTTGCAAGTGTTTTCCAAGCGTAAATGAAGTCTCTTTCCAACTTGCAAGTGAGCTTTAAAAATCCGATTGAAGATAGTTAACCTTCCCAAATTGACTTGTAATTGGATTTAAAAGCCCCACTTAGAAGTAACAAGTACCTCCACTTGTATATACGCACTTGCATCTCATTTTCATACCAAGTACTTGCATTTCATTCACCTGTAGCGCTCAAGAAAAACCCAGTAATTCATCTTTTTCACCATTTTAAAAGTTGGTCCTTCCATTTTCCCTCAAGGTTTGATTCTCCAACATGCATAGCTCTAGATTTGCAAAGTTCTAGCTTGGAAGAAAGATCCACGGCTTCTCCTGTTTGCCCGTATGATTTACCTAATCAACAGATCATGGCATTGGTCTTATTTTGCAAACAGATTTCAAGACTAAAGAGTGATGAGGCAGGAACCACAACATGGAGTCATACAGAGAAAGGAATGAGAGATGGAATGATTGCAAGCATAGAATGCTTTCAAGATGCTTTCAGAGTAATGACCATAATGATGCAGAACAATCAAGGATGCAGTTTCCTATTCCAATTCAAGATGCTTCCGCCAAAATTGAGTACTTTAATCATGGAGTATCAAGTAGCAACATGAAGACCGACAAAGGATGATGTAGAAGTCGTGTCTTGTCAAACACTTAGTTTATTTTCATCATGTATTTTGTAAATTTGTTTACAAATTACATGTAATTGGGAAACAAGTTGTAATTGCAAGTGACCTTTTCACCTACAAAGTCATTGCATGTAATCAAATTGCACGTCAAGTACATTAGGACTTGCAGTTTGAATAAGTCAAAGTTAGTTAGGGAATAGGTCAAAGTTTGTTGGGGTTCTCCCACCTTTCTCTCTCAACCCCTCACCTATATATAGGAGGGAGCCTCATTCTAATTATCATCTTTTGGCAATGCAAAAAAACTCTGTCAGTTTGTATGTGCACTCTAAGACTTTGAGCTTAGATGTAAATTAGATTGCTTTCAACAAAAGAGGTAGGTTGTTTTGAGACTTTGTGCCAATTTTAAACTATGATGTGACGACATTTTCTTGAGTTGATTGTGAGTTTCATGCTTTGTTCAAGAGGGATTTGGATTCAATCTTGCAGACTTTGAGATACATATTGCATTCAGAGTTATAATTTGGTTTTAGAATTGATCTTGGAGACTTTGGGTTGTTTATCAAATCTGAGATTAACATAACACGCTCAAGCAAGGGAACCGCTTGCAAACTTTGTGTTGGTTCATATACTTTGCTTGTGCATGCAAGGTGAAATACGTGTTGGAGACTTTGAGCTACACGTATTTCATTCTTGTTCTCAAAATCTCATAAAAAGTCATGGAAAGACTTTGAGCTTTCACGAGTTTCTTGGTTACTGAAAGTTGCTGGTACGCCGAAGGTTATTCTTACGTCTAATCTTTTGTTTATCAATATTATTGCTCCAACAAATACTTTGTAAGTGAATTACACCATTGCTTTAAGATTGTATTGTAATAGTAACATCTATTCTGAAATAAGAGAATAGGATGAATGTCTCGCCCTGATTTAGTGTAGTGTAAATAGTAGTTAATTGTTTTGTTGATTCCAATACAATAAGAGGGGGGAGTTTTCCCTGAGAAGTAGGAGAGACCATGTCTAACATGTGGCAAGATCCATTGTTTTGCAATTGATCCTACAAACTGTCGGTTGCATAACATCCACAGGTTTGTAAGTTATGGTCACAATGACTTACAAAATTGCCACCCAACAGTTTTTGGCGACTCTATTGGGGACACAACACGCATTCAGAAGCCTCACTCTTTTCTTTGAAGTATACCAGTGTCCTATTCATTAGAATTATTCATTTGTATTGTGTTTCTTGTAATTTTTCAAGCTTTTACCAAGGACATGGAAATGGCCCAAGGTCCTTGGGGAAATGCTTTTGGTCCGTTGAATTTGACTCTACCTCTACATGTTCTTCCTAATGGTTCACAGAAGAATTTTCCCAAGTTCTTTGGTAATGGACAACAACATCCAAACGAACATATTGCTTCTTTTTACATTGCATGTGGTGTTCATGGTGTTGAACATGAGGACATGTCTGTGAGGTTGTTCGTGGAAACTCTCCAAGGTGTGGCTGCTGACTGGTTTTTTCATCTCCCGCCATGGAGTATCACAAGCTAGGCTACTCTCATAGCCAAGTTTGAAGAAAGATTCAAACCTCCTGGAGATGCTCATGCATTGTTGGCCCAACTCACCCAATTGAAAAAGGCGTCTCACATGCCTATGCACGAATTTGTTGCTCATTTCAATAAGTTGACACAAAGAATTCCAGCAGCTACTCAACCTACAACTGTGAATTTTAAGTGTTTCTTTGTCAACGTTCAAATTCCCAAAGTCATTTTTCTATTAAGGAGAGCAGCTCCGGCTACTCTTGCAGCCACAAAGACTTTAGCAATTGAAATTGAGGATGACCTCATTCTTGCTAGGCAAATAAGAATAGAAGCAAGTGGGCTTGAAGAAAGTTCTTTTTCTTCGGATTCATTTTCTTCCATGACAACGACAAATCCTTCGGTGCAGAGGTTGGCAAATGAGTTGTTTGCCCTCAAAAAGCAAATAGCTCAAGGTATGTTCTTCATTCCTCATGAGGATGTATGCTTTCATTCTACATCTCTATGCAATCAATTTTTTTATTCTATAGTTGTATGTAGTTGCATGTTTTCATATTGTTAGAAAAGAGTTATATTTGTATACTCTTATTCTATGGTTGTATGCTTTCTTTCTATCAATAGTAGTCACACTAGTTCTTTTTACAATCGACCTACTCATTCTATATTTATATGCAGCAAAAGAATTCATTGCCAATACTCATAATGAAAACATGTTTTTCTTAATCTGAGTTTTTTTAAATGGCTGCCAAATAGGGGTCGTCCAACCATCCCAAGTACAGCGGGGACATCCTAGACATCCCCTGACCGTCATGGGGATGGTCGTACACCCCTATTCAAGCAGTGTCATCCCTAGGTTTCTAGGACAATTATGGCTAAAATGTGCAAATCAGGGATGCTAGGGGACATCCCCAGGATGGGGACAGAGTTTGCAAGCCCGGAGACGCGTTCATGGGCATAGTTTGAAAACTCAGACTCAACACAGACTTGGCAGCCCAAAATAGGACTCGAACTCGGGACTTGGCAAAAATCTCAAGCAAGGTCTCGACAAAGAAGAAAATTCTAGTTTTACAAAAACACAAAAAAAAAGAATAATACATTTAGAGAACATAAGAGCCATAATTGAAACATTACACGTCATTGTAGACACTCAAAAATGGTCCACACCTATGTGCCCCCTTTTTAACATGTCACTAATATTGTCTCATTCTTCTATGTCATCATCATTTACATCTCTCATTTTGCATCATAACCCTAATTGGTTGGCCAAATAGATCACTTTCACAATGAATTTCAAATCATTTCAAAACCTCATCAATTCTTTTCAAAATCAATCTAGGGCATTGTCAAAGTTCATCAATGCCTCATCATCAATCTAAGGCATTGTCAAAATTCATCGATGCCTCATCATCATCAATCCAAGGCATTGATGCCTCATCAAGTAAAATCATGTCATCATTTTCATCATCAATCCAAGGCATTGTCAAATTTCATCGATGCCTTATCATTTTCAAATCATTTCAATCTTATCAAATCATTCCAAAATCTTATCAAACCAATTCAAATCCATTTCATATCAATCAAGGCATTGTCAAAGTTATCGGTGTCGCTTCAATCAATTGAACGCATTGTCAAAGTCATCAATGTCGTTCCTAAATCATTTCAAAACCATCAAAATCATTCTTAATCCTCATCTAAATCATCAAAACCAAGTCAATTTCACACCAACGTCATTAATTTGGTCAATGATCAACTAATTTGTCCTTTAGGGGTAAATAACCCATAGTTTATCCCTGTCCTAATTGAATAAATAAATTGACTTTATTTATTCCCTCTTTTCCATGTCTCCACAATTAATTAATTGACTAATTTGCATGTTGGAATTTCCTAAATTCCTATTTACTAATTTTCATTTGGTGGGAAATATGAGTTTCAAGATTCAAAATTCCTCCTACTAATTAGCCTCCATTTGTCATAGTTGACACTTTCTTTTTTTCCTTTGTCATAATTTGTCATATTTTATGACAAATTTCCATTCCCATCTCCACACTTATTTTCCCAATTTGATCTCTTACAATTTGTCATAATGTATCATAATATGACACTTTTCCAATTTCACTCCTCAATTATGACATTTTGCCATTTGCACATCTTATTGCCATTTCTGCATTTTGGCTTTCATCTCTATAAATTGAGATCATTTCTCCTCATTTTCTAACCACTCTTTCCTTGTATTCTCATAGTCATTATAGTCATTTTGCTTTCAATTTGTAAGTGTATTTTATCAAGGCAAGAGCACATTTTCAATGGAGAAGAAAGGAGAACATTGGAGCATCATTTGAAGGGGGTGTTTGAATTTTTATGTTTAATTTATGCACCTTTTCATTCAATGGCTTTAATGGTAGATTAGGATGTGTTTGCATGATGTTTTGAGGTTTTGTGGTTGCCTCTATTATGCATTTTAACTCATTTCCTGTCCTACAGTCATATGATCTCCAAACACTCAATATTTGAAATTTCATCATTCATACTCGTAGTTTCAAACTTTAAAATGTATAACAAGCTAGCAACAGCATAAATTATAAATGTTTAAAAAAATACATATAATGATATGTCCAGATGACAAAAACAGCCAACTAAAGTCTACATCTTCCTCTTTCCTCTCCCAATGTCACTCAATTTTTCAGGCCTTGAACTAGTAGATGTTGCGGTATCTAAATGATGAATTGATTCTTCTTCAATATCAAAGTCCTCATCTTCGTCCTCCATTTCATCCATTGTTTCTTTTTTTGTTGCTCCTCTCTCTAATTCTACAAGATCTTTAGTAAGGAGGACATCATCACCATCATTTTGTTCATTTATGTTCCATTCACCATATGGATCAATATCATCCAACTCAATAGCCTCGTGTGAAATGCCCTCCACCTTTCTAGTTCGAAGGTGAAGGTTGTACAGAATGAAGACAAGATCATTGAGGCGTCGTTGGGTCAACCTATTTCTCTTCTTTGTGTGAATGTTCTCAAGTAAACTCCAAATGTTTTCACACTCAGAAGCACTACATGGCTGGGCCAAAACACGAATGGCTATCTTTTGAAGATTAGGCATGCCAACATCATAATTCTCCCACCATAAATCTACAAACAAATCCTTTAGAAATATTAGAATTGAGTGAAAAATGTAACAATCAAGTTTCTAAATTTTTCTTGTAGTATTGTACTAAATTTTTTACTTGGTTGTTGTTTCTTTCCTTCCAACTGCTTGTTGTGAAGAGGAGTCTGCCATCTGCACCCTTGTAGACCTTGGATGAAAAATAAAATTTAATTAAGATTAAATGATAAATCAGATACAGAAAATTAGTTACTATATATGTAAAATGGATGTTTCCAGATAGTCAAACTCAACAATGAGCATTTCCAAATTTATAAAAAAGACATAGCAAATCTCAACTCCAACTCATCAAGAATCTTGTCTCTCAACTCACGATCAGGTGCCATCTTATCAATGCATGCAACAACAGCTACCATGACCTCCTCATCAGCCCTAAATGAATTAAAGAAGTAGAATTTCGAGTTCAAGAAGTAGGCCAGAGCATGTATTGGCTAGTGGAGTTGGTCTGTCCATCTACGATCAATGATACGCCAAAGGATTTCATATTTTCTTTTATTTCCGCCATATTAATGTGAAATGGCATCTTTGGCCCTATCCATGGCCTCATAAATGAAACCCATTGGCATGCCCTCTCCATCCACCATACAAAGAACCCTTACCAAAGGTCCTGCCACCTAAAAAAATGAAAATAAATTTTAAATTATTACAAAATTAGCCCCTCGAAAAAAACAGCAAATAAATTATTTTGTATAAAGTTTATGTTTGTGTTTGTTACTTACCCTAATCAACTCCTCTGTACTTTTGTTGAAAGTTTCATCAAAAGCAATATTTACAATCTTCACTGCCTCAACAATTTTGGTGAATGCAGACTCCAACCAAGCATCACACACAAACATTCGCTTAAGATGAGGAATGGCATCGAGAATGCTTTGCAATGTGAGGAAGTGGCTAGCAAATTGTGTCAATCCTGGTCGCACAAGGTCTTTGCCATTTGTGTGTTTTCTCATCAAAGAAAGGACCTAAGTATGGTTGTAGATAATTTGGTGACATTTTTAGCATCTTCAACCACCCTTTTCACCCATCAAATCTTCCCAATGTCCTCTAACAACAAGTCCAAGCAATGTATAGCGCAAGGACTAATTATAGGATGCCCCTCCATAAGCATTCTAGATTCAGCTTCATTCTCCATGATAATTTGGACATTCTCAACTCCAACCTCCTAGATCACCCAATCTAATAAATTGCACAAAGTCTCAGATTTTTTCGATTTCATGTGAGGTATCAAGTTATCAACAGACTTCTGGAATACCATTACACCATTAGAAGCCACTGAGAAGTTGATGAGAGTCCTATTCCGTCCATCTATCTCTCCATTTGATAAGATGTTTTATCCTTTTCAACTCCAAAATTGTTTTAGATCATGAACCACAACCTGTGTATTTTTTACGACTTGCTCTAGCAATGGCCCCCTGAAGTCTTTAGTTGTTGGGGTCTTAAACACCTTACCTACAACTGTAAATGCACTAACCAAACCTTCCCAATATGGGTTGTTTGCCCCATTGAAAGGTAAATTATTGTAGTAACAAAAATTTGCTGTTGTCATCCTAGCTTGCTCATGTTTTTTCTTTATTCCATCTGGTACCTTTGTAGTAGGCACTACTGTTCTGGTTTTTTGCCAAAGTCTGGTTTACCCAGGTAATTCTGTTTTTTTTTTGGTTTATATTGTTTTTTTTGCTTTTTTTGGACTTTATTTAGGTTTTTTCAATTTTTTTTGGTTTTAATCATATGCTGATTATTGAGCAATGCTTGAAAATGCTAAAAAATCTGATTTATTGTTTCAGTCTCCAAATCAACTATACAATCCATACCAGGTTTTTTCTCCAAGTCCGAGACTGATCTCAGATCTAAGCTTGAGTTTTTCCACTGAATGCTGCTGCTGCTAACTGGTAAATACGCCCAGATCTGGAAATATAACCTCTCAGAGTGTGGTACAGCTGGTGTGTTGATGTCTAATCTGCCTGGTGAAGTAGTAAGGGGTCATATAAGCATAAAAATTGTCTTTTCCCCAGCTACAAATGCCTGCAGCAACTCTGATCTGCACCCCTGCAGCTGCCACATCCAAGCTGAAGGTGAAAATTAATACCCCTTAGGCCGTACAGCTGAGTCTGGGCTGTAAACAACTACCAAATACCCCCTCCAAAATTCTGATCTGCAATGCTCAGGCAATTCTGAGGTCTGCTGTTAACAGTATGCCCTGTATTTGCTTGAAACAATCTTTTTTCTTCTCCTCCAAATCGATCTATGGATGTAGTTCTCCTGTAAATCACCCTTGGGTGGTATTTCACACCTGTAGGCAACTGATCCTCTGAGAAGTTTCGTTCTCAGAAGCACCAAATAACGAAAACCCTCTCCAAAGCTCTCTTCCAAACTCAATTGTAAAAAATGCCTGAATGAATGCGAATTCCCCCCAAATCTCATACTTTATTTCTTTTCACTTTCCCTCCAAGAGGGTTCAAATTTCTCTTAACGTTCCCACCATTTTAAAAAACATAAAATAATTTTTTTTATTTAATCAAATCCACCTTTGTATTGATCGAACTTTCATGAGAGTTACCTATCATCATGTAAATTGGCCCCTCTATTAAGTTATAATATTTTTTTTATTGCCTAGGAAGTTGTGCCAACCATCCCATTATTATAATTTTTTATTATAATACAAGTGACTATAATAGTCCACTTTATTTATTATTTTATAATAACCCAACTTGGCAAATAATTAAATTATTACTCAATTATTCATAGCTCGCACATCTGGACCTCAATCTGAGTTCTATCTAATACCCCCTATCCAATGATGTTGTTTGACCACTCCAAACTAACTGGCAGTCCCTTCCTAAAATTTAGGAACTCTCCTAAAAAATAGGAATTGTGACATAAGTGTCCAAGTTGATCCCGGAGGTCTTCTGGTGTACCTGCCAACTCCCAATTCATCCCTAAAAAATAGGGATTCTTCCTAAAATCTAGGAGACTACCCAAAAATGGTCAAACTGGCTCTCAAGACCTAAAATGTCATTAGCTCTAGAAAGGGTCCCCTACACAATTTGTTGGCCTATGGGAACCAACTAATAGGCCAACCTCATCTGTCAATTAACATGTCTAAGAAGGAACATTACAACCTTCAAGTGAAGGTTGTGCTCTTGGAACAATGCGTGGAACAAAGTAATTTTGGTCTGATGAAAGAGGAGTCTCACTAGCCTTAGCCCCATTGTCACCAATAGATGAATGTGGTTGACAGAAGCTTGGACTTTAGCCACCACGAGGACCCGAAGTGGGCACATTCGAATTCATTGTTGATGCCATTGCTTGTTTTGTTTTTTGCCTTTCTTCTTTTATAATATAAAACTCAGCAAGAAGGGCATGCATCTCTCTAAGCATCTTTGAAGTTGATGCAGGGCATATCTCCACATTTTCTCTAGGTATTCTTGCAATGTGGTATTTTAATCTATTGATTTCACCTATCATTCATTTACCACATTCAATGCTAGTGACCTCTCCCTTTTTATCTCCTCATATCCCGTACTTCTATATTTTGTCTTTTGATTTTTTTGGCTTTGTTGTTGGAGTTGGAGTTGAACTTGACATTGCAGCTTTAACATGAAAAAAATTAAAAAATCAGTAGCGTTTTGTGAAAAAATCAACAAAAAAATGATAATCAATCATTTGAAAAAAATACTATTCAAAAACAAGCTAAAAGTACAAGGAAATAAGTTAGGAAGAGAAATTTAAAAAAAACAATTGCCTACTGTTGATGTTTATGGCTTCAATCAGATAAAATGAATGAGATATTAATATTAGGAGAATAGATTAACTTATGCATATCAATATATATGATAATAATAATAGATATTATTATTATATATATTAATGTATTTACATGCAATCATAATTGAGAAAATTAATCTATTATCATATTATTAATATAATTAACTATTGAAATGGATTTGATCGAATGACATCATATTATTCATTATATAAATATTTGAATTGATAATATTATTGTTCAGATAAAACAATATGAAATAATATTATTCTACATTATATATGCATATTAATATATATAATAATAATGATATTATTATATATATCAATATACATATACAATTTATATTCTAGTTAATAAATAAATAATATTATTCTC
>MU225976.1:214398-225550 GCA_018584345.1 Thuja plicata
TCTGATCTAAAATTTAACACTACATATCCCCTTTTCAAAAAAAAAATGATTTTAAATCAATGGAAATGAAAAAAAAAATAAGAGAACAAAAATCACTTACCTAGCTCTCTTTTGCCGCTTTGATCTTGTTTTCTCACCTTCTCCAAACCCTACTCCACACCTCATACTTGTTTTGAGAAAAAATGAGTGCTCAGAACGAGCCAAAAAACCAAAAAAAAAGTGTGTTTTAATGTTGATTGGGCACCTTCAATAGCCTGTGCGAGTCACTCGCAAGCCCCGACTCCAAACTTGCGCAAGTCTCTCCCAGTGACTTGTGAGTCTTTCTCGACAGACTCGGCTCACGAGTCAACTCAGCAAGCCACGAGACTCGCAAGTCTTGGCGAGTCCACCAAGCCTTCCAACTATTTTTCTTTTTCTTTTTTTAAATTGGAATTTTTTTTTCAGATTTTCTTTATTTTTCTTTTATAATTTTGGTGAAATGCTATGAAATTGGCCCCAAGCCAAAGACAATTCATTTTAGTCAAAAACTTGAAATTTCAGCAACCTACAAATTTGGAGTTCAAGGGCAAAGGCCTTGAACACTTGCAAAACCACAATTTACAAAATAGATGGGTAAAATACAATCTGTAGTAAACCACCAAATACATTCCAAATATAGAATGTATTTACATATTTAACTATAATGTGAAACATATAATTTGATAGGTGAGAATTAAAGAATAGAATCCCATGTTATTTATATCCAAATCAAGGGCCATGTTTAAAAGGACATGTCTAGTCAAGGTGATATGTCACATTTCTTGGTAGTAACTCTTAATAACTAATCAGGCTTAATTAATTCTCTAGTGGTATGTGGTGTTATCCTAACCGGCTCGTACTTGTTGTGGCACATGCTTTAATAGCTAATCAATGTGATATGTCACATTTCCTTGTGGCAATTTTTAACATCTAATCAAGCTTAATTAATTCTATAATGGTATTTGGTATGATCCTAAGGGACCCATACTTGTGGCACATGGCTTTCAAGAGATTTTATTTATTAGTATTAGCTATGAATCCTCACATAGCTGGACCTAAAGATGACTCCTTGGTAAATAGCTGATATTTTTACATCCTTATTCATTTTAGCATTGATTCTTAGTTATGTCACGATCACAGTCACTTGACCTTCCAGCTTAACTACTCTCTTACTCCTAGCTGTGTTGGGTTGCCTATTGATACTTGGTCAATATTCAATTTGACCTATGGTAGATAGGGAGGCGAACAAAAGGAGATTTTCTTTACCCAAAAATAAGAAATTTATAATGAAAAATTTACGGTCAAAAGATTTATACTTCTTTCATACTATCTGTTATGAAATTTGTGTCATCCTTTTGCATTGAGGATTAAGGATGTTGTTTTGCCACAATTCAAAACCAGAAGAGCTGATGTAAACTCTGCTACAACTTTTGATATACATGGAGTGTTTGTTTACCAAAAAAATGCATCTAATTACATGCACAAGGAATAAAAAAACTTAATATGTTAAAGCGTAATAGATAAGAAAAATTCAAAAATGGGAATATATTGTAAATGGGTTACAAGAGAAAGATTGAAAAAAATGTGTCCCTACTAAGAAATTGTTGATAATTAGGTTTCTAGCAAAATAGAAAAGGCTACCATCCAAAGGACACAGAATACAAACTTAAAAATTTTCATGCCAATAGAAACTGAACAATATTTGACCCTAAAACAAAAACAACCCTATAGAGTTAAGGATAGAAAAGAATCAAGAGATAGATAATTGTTTAGATCTGGATTATTGGTTTAGGAAAGACATCAGCAAGGTGTTTCATCTTTTTAACTATCGGAAGGACCTATTGGAAAGGATGTATAGATTAAACTCATTTTTTATTGTCTCATTGCATTACCCTCCCCTTGCCCAGCTCCCTGCACCATTCCATGAAGATGACAACAAGAACTACTCCAAAAGCTCTTGTAGTTATGTGCAAATTGAATACGCAAATAATTAACGATATGAGATTTCCACAATCCATAATAAATTAGTTCTGGATTTCTGGAATAGATTGTCTAAAACTTTTTGAATCAACATTTTAGATCACACTGTGTGATCCATGATTATTATGTAAATAATAATAATTTCTAATTCTTATATGTTACAGAACATTCAGATCAGGGATAACTTTACAAGCAGCATAGGAACCAAAATGCCAAGAATCAAATGAATCCTGGTCTTATAAGTGTTGGAGGAATGAAAGGGAGGTGGGGAGGGAAGCAAGGGAGGAATTGAGTGGGAGATGAAATAGGGGGAATGAAAAACAGTTAAAGATGAATCACCATTCCAACTTCCATATTTACTAAACAAGCGGAATTGGTAGTCTAAAAAAATGTTGGAACTCTTGATCCAGATATTAGATTAATTTTTAATCTATGTAAACAACTGATTTCATCTCAACCATATTGCCCCAGAATACACTACATTTAAATCATTTATGTTTAGTTTAGTCAAATATCCTTTTACCTGTCTTATATTATTCAAGCAACATGAACAGGCCCAAATAATAAAGCATTTCAAGAATCAAAAGAATTCATTTTAAGCTTAGTCAAAGTTATGTTTACTCATCCAGATCCGTTTTCCTTTAAATGGTAATTTTACAAAGGTCCAAACCAAGGGTGTATTGCTAAGCGTGCTTACACAATTGTACATCAAATAAAATCAACCTTGACTACAAGAAACAAAAAAAAAATCTTGCTCTATAACAAGTTACTCAAACATCAAATCCTGTTGATAATTATAGCATCGATCAGATAAAATATAGTCTTTCCTATAATAGATAAATTGAGAAATACATATAAATAAATATTAATGATTATAATTGATATTTATTACTTATATTTATTTATCTAATATAATAATCATAGTTATAATATAATAATGATAATAATTATCATTATTATAATATAACTAGTCTTATATTATAAAATATGCAATGACTATCAAATCGACCACTTCAAGTATATCATGGTCGATATGTTTATGTTTCCCGTAAGTCATAACTATTATGTTCATGATGGTTGTTTAGATGTCGACGACTTTAGTCCAAGTCCGGCATGAGATAATGTCGACGGTTTTAATATAAACCGTGCGCAGTATATAAACCATGGGTATTAACCGTGTGTTCATTAACATAAGTCGACAGTTATGGAACACCGTAGTTATTACGGGTTGTATTAGCTTGTAATATGTGACGTTAAGAATAGTCACGCCTATGATAGGCGTGACTCCTTAGGGAGTCACGTCTATCATAGACGTGACCTTTCACCATTTGCAACTAATATAAATAAACATGGAAAATCTGTTTTATACTCACACAGAAATCTACAAGTGCTGAGTACAATAAAACAGTGAGTTCTATTTCTTCATCAAGCATTTTATATAAATAGTCAGCAGTCAATACATATAGATAGTTTAAATGAAATCAGAATCATAAGTTTGAGTTGAACTAACAAATCCCACCATAACTCATAACCTTCGTAAAAATAATTCTAGCTTGCTTTTCACTCAGTAAATTGTTTTGTGAGGAATGAGTAACTTGAAATTCTTTTCTTTTCTACCCAAAAATTGTACTTCTTTCTTTGGTGTTGGCAAATCTATTTTACCTGCTGGTTGTCCGTAAGTGCAACCAAATCATAATTTCATTTTGTTTGAGAAGTAGGGTATTTACCTAGCCTAACCTACTCAAAATCACAGTAGCATGCTTATGACTAATTTCCTTCCATTTATGACAGTCAATATTATCATCCACTCACCATAAGCTAGAGTGGCATGGCTGATCAGGAGCAAGTAATCCATCCAATTTTGTGAACAAAACCTGTAAGTCACACTTGAAACTTATTAAAAAGGAAACAATTTGCCTAAGGTTGCTGCATCAATGTAATTTTTATGAGACAGAATAGGAATTTCTAAAGAATCGCAATAACAATAAGAACTCAATCCAGTTCATGAACAATAATACATACTCAAAACCATCCATAAGTATTTCAAAATGTTTGCAATGTTAGCCTATGATTCTAGTGAATATTGATATATTCATCTAAATAAGATCATGCAATAAAGCTAGAGGCCTTTCAAATTTAAAAAAATGCAAAATAAACTAGGATAATTTTCATCAATTAATTTATGTTGGCCGGTTCAAGGATATATCAGGTAGCTTGGTATGATACAACTACATCTGCTACAAATCAATATGCAAAAAAGTAAAGGATGCATTAACAAACCCTATTCAATAATTAACAAACCCTATTCAATAATTAGCAAACCACTACATTTGATATGTAGACAATAAAACCTAATGAACAAGAACAAGAAAGTGTATTGTGACAATCCTAGTTATAGGATAAGTACAATTGATAAATCTATCAATACAAAAAAATCTCGGCCAGGCAGTAATAGTGTTTATCCGTGTTTCATTGTTTAATGTATATCCACATATATGTTTGTAATGGTCAAATTTGCATACGCATGCCAATTCCCATTTCAATTTTGGGCACATTTTTGACAAAATGTTTTAATATGACCATATGGCCAACATCTAGCACACTCTTTGTGATAGGTTTGGCTCCATCTCCAATTCCCATTCCCTCTCATTTAGTGCTCAAACAAATTGCACTCATTTGACCATACAACTACCCTATCTGCACATATTCGCATACATTCACCTTATCAACAACCTAGATTTCCTTCTTTAACTCCCTTTTAGAGCCTCTTTGTATCATGCCAGTTAGATCATATTACCAAATCTCCCTCTCCCTTTCTGGAAAGACACTTGTTAGGAAGCCAGTGACAATTCTTCTTGGCAATTTTTGGAAGTTGATTTAGTTACTTCAAACATTAGTCATACTACCTTTTGCCCGATTTCTGGTGGATATGGAAATATCCAAGGTTATTCCTAAAGAGGTTGTTTTGATGGTGGAGGATAAGCCTTGGACTCAAGTTACTGACTATGAAGGTCTTCCCTTCCCTTTTGGTCATTCCTTCACTTCTGAACACCTTTCTTTTGATGGCCCCCACTCATATCGCAAAAATGTGGCAAAAATGTGGATTCTGCTACATGGTGGCAAGACACCCTCTCCAAGAATTAGTTGAATTCTGTCCTGCTCCTGATTGTGACTACCTACAATACCACCCATTGGGTTTTTTTGTCTAACGTTACCCTCAAATGCTTAGAAGGAAAAAAGGATATCTCAACTAGAAGACATATACCAAGTCGCATCACACCCAACAGATTTTATATATATATGTATATATGACCCAACAGATTTTATATATATATATAGTTTTAAACTACATTTATTGAATACTAATAAACGGCATGCTTCTGCTAGATCTCAAGTTTTTAATACATAAACCTGGATATAGAGCACTAAGTAAATAATGAAATACATAACATCTACAAATAAACAAACTATATCAATGATACTCAAACCTACAATTGGTTACATTAGAAAAGTACTAAAAAGGCCCCAAGTTATGAAATGTATCTAACTACTATCACAAAAGAAGACATACCAAAAGCATATTTGAACGCTTGTCACGCCTTCTAAAACCTTGAGAAACAAAATATGCTGCCTGCACATAGAGGTCAAAGCCCCTAGAACACTGAGCAACAAGAATATTGAGAAAGCAAAACCACATAGTCACCTAGGCTGTCAAAAGTTTCAAGACATAATGCCACCAAATAAAGCCTACTTGCATAGGTAGAAGAATTTCAAGAAGTCCAAATCTCCAGAGCAAACGAAGAGAAGCTTCTCCAGTTCCAAATGCCAGCATATAGTTCATTTCCATCATTATCCGTGCCTAGAATTATCACAAAAATGTGAAGACATAGAATGAAGAACAAATCAGTCTAGACAAGACATAAAAAGACAACTCATAGAGCTAAACAAGCACCTTTCCAATGTGTGTGATATGATGTGAATAGTCTTTTATGGCACGGGCTGTATCTCTACTAAACTTGAAGTTAAGACGAGCTGCAATTCTGATTCCACGCAATATGCGTGCTGCATAAGGCAACAAACTTAAGTTAGCTCTAGTTATTTGCAACAAATCACATGTTACATTCTTCATGTTTAGTGCACGAACACCTGTCCCATGGAGCAACACAGACTACTTACCACTGTCCTCTGCAAATGAGGAGTGTGCAGGAATTATTGTTCGCACCTATGGAAATGTTAACAATTAAATAAACTGGATTATTTATAAGAAAAAAGGATGAATCATTCTAAACAGCTTTAAAAGTATAAGCAATTTTCCAGCTTACCTTACCAGCTTTCAAATCTTCTAACCCACCAATATAATCATAAACCACATTTTCATATGGGTCATACATCAACCTGTACACAAAATTCAGTTCACATTTTTATGTGGGTCATGGGTCATAATTGCCAAGATACAAAACTTTAAGCATGCAAGCCCACAAGTAGAAAGAGCTACCAAATGCTTCTATCTTAATAAATTCTGAACACTAAAAGCACAGCTTCGATCATGGCATATATAGATACAGCTTGCAAAGATATGTAATTCAGATACAACTACCCATTTATAGTGAAATCACGCCTCATACAATTCCTCCAACGAGCATAGTCGCGGTCATTACAACTCTGAGTCTTCTGTTTAAAAACCACAAAATCATTTTTCCCCTTTCTTTCAGATGTTTTAAAGCTTGAAACCTGTGATTGAAAAGAGATTCTTTCCCAGTTAAGCTAGTGCGCGCAAACTAAAAGCTCTTACTCATAAGAGTAGTATTTAGTAACTTATTAATAAATTGTTGCTAGAGTGTTTTATATGCTAACATGGATTTGTCATTTTTGTCTAAACATGGATCCAAATCAAAACTAATTTGTGAAAACTTAAATTAGAATTTACTTTTAGTTTGAGACCCTTGATATCCAAAGATTTCTTTTCTATATAACTTAAATCAGAATTCACTTTAGTTCAAGGCTCCTCAAGCTCCATTGGCTCTTTACTTACTATATAATTTTGAGCGTAATTAAATAAACTCATTCTTCCTTGAAAAGAAACTCACCTCAACAATAGCCTCCCTAACATAAACATGGCAAATCGGAAATCGTCTTCCAATAATGTTGCATCTTGAGAAATTTCTCCTAATCTGCAATCAACAATTAGACATCAAGACTATCTGTTTCATACACCACAAACCAAACCAAACCAAAAACCATTGAACTAAAATTGTTATTCTCTCAAGCTGCACGTACCTCTTGGAGATCAGCAGTAGTTAATACATCAAAGTCTTTTGGTGTCCTTTTTAAAACAAGATCCCTTACGCAGCCACCCACGAGATAAGCCTCATATCCTACATTATTAATTTTATGATGAAATAACTCTATATTCTAAACAAGTTCTCTAAATATTTGCTTCAGAATAACGCTTCGCCATTCTTAGCATTTCTATTACTTCAACAATTCTACAAACCCTCAAAAACTAAGAATCTATACATAACTGGCAACTGCATAACAAAAACTTTGCAGTTAACTAGATAGATATTTATCATCAAAGAATAACATCTAATCTCAAAATCTTAGCCTCAAAAGAACAAGCAGGTGTAGCATCCGCAGAATAACTGCAGTTAAACAAGATAGATAATATCGCATACATTGAAAAAGGGTAATGCGGACTTTTTACATATGCCTAGTATATCGCATACATGGAGAAAGGGTCATGCACACTTTTTACATATGCCTACTAAAGGGGTTGAAGCTTGTGGCAAACTCATACTTGACGAGAGGGTCGAGATATCAGATTTTTTTAAGGGGATGTCACTACACCATCGATTTCTTGTACGCCACACAATTCAGGTAGACCACCTTCATTTTTGACATTTGAGGTGAGTGTTGTGGAATCAAAGAGAAAACACAAAGCTGCAAGTTCATCATACCAAAACTAATCATAGATATGTCCAATGTGCAAGCAAGGGAGGTTACAAGCTTTCTGCCAACTTCTATTTTGGTAATTACTTGCCTTTCCATGCTACTTGATCTCCTTTCTACAAGGAGCTTATTGACAAACTAGGTAGAGCTGGTCCAAGTAATGTGCATCCTACTAACGCTAAATTGTGAACCACTCTCATAGAAAAATGTTATCCCCAAGGTTAACTTCCTGATGGAGTAAAACAGCTGAGTAAATGATAAGATTACACAACAATTACTCTGGCTATTGGAATAATGGGAACAGGTGTTGATCCTTGGGCAACTTGTGATGAGACTTGAAGAATCTATCATGAAGATGCTGAGAAACCTGTCCTGATGGTGCATTTCAATCTTTTGAACATGAAATTTGGATTTCAGTATGCAGAGAGCATGCTTTTGAACCCCCAATGCACTTTACGTTATGATTTGCAGCACTCTTGACCCTTGGATGCACTTTTGTTCTACTTTAAAAATTGACAATTTGACATCCAGTCTCTTGGGCACGCCTAGGGGTTCATTGTGCACATTTTTCCTTCTAATTTTCAGTTTACATTTGACATTTACGTGATTGAAAGATATTTTGACTTAGATACCCATTTTCTTATGATTTCACTTTGGCATTTGCCACTTAAGTGAAAAGTGCATATCAAGTGACTTAAAGTGATATAATTTGTCATTGACATCAAAAAGTGCAAGCAATTTTTCCAGTTAAGAGATTTTGACTTCCCCAAAACGTTGTCGGATTGTTGTCATCGATGTCAAAAGTTGATGTCATCACTAATGCCGAAGGAATTTGCTGATGGAAATAATATCATCGATGTCAAAAGAGAACCAATGTTACACAAGATTAGACCAAGAGTTATGTTGAGAAATTGAGAATGAATTTTCTACAGGAAATAGAAGGAAAATATCGAAGGCACATATCAAAGAAAAAGATAAGTTACATACATAAATCCCTTGAACCAAGTTTATATGAGCATTGTTGGTGGAACGGTGGTGTGATGTCAGTTACCAAAGTGCATAAAGGAGGGATTAAATACATATATTAGTGTGTTATTTCCACAAGGAAATACAAGTTTGGATTTCATTAGAGCAGAAGAGAATATTGTTAGTGAAGTAGATGTTTGTGTTGTTAATGTTTTGGCCTTTACGGCAAAGATCAACGTATTGGACAAAGTGGAAATAATAATAATTAATATATTGGATATATTATTGATATATTTAATTATGATAAAATTGGTTGGATAATAATAATAAATATAAAAGGTTTTATTTATTATTAAGGATTGATTTTAATAATTAAATATGGAGCAAATAATATAAAAGAATATATTATTATTATGGACCCAAGTCGGCCAACTTGGGAGGCCAAGAGTTTATCTTAATAAGCTCATATATTAGAGCGACTTGGAGAAGGTAAGAAGCAACCAAAAACATAACGTTGCCTTCTTCCTTAAGCAAGATCTTTGGATGAGCAAAGTACTTGAGCAGATTTATAATTGTATACATTCATAGTATTTTCTCCTCTTCTTGTGTGATTTATATCAGACCTATTGGGCGAACTTCATTGGCAAATTAGAGGATCAAATTAGAAGGAAAAGAGCAGATCCAATGTACAATTTGGAGGCAAATTAAAGGGCAGATTATGAGCGAATAAAGGCAGATCTAAGAAAAATTTGGGACTGCTAAATAGCAAACTAGGGCAACGAGTTTATGGCGAGCTAGATCAAAGGGTGCAAGAGAGTTTGGAGATCGGTTTGGGGCAGACTTGAAGAAGTAATCTTCACACCATTACCTAGCAATTTTGAAGGACAAAATCAGTACTATCCTTCCATTCTCTTTGTCTACTTTGCATAGTAATTTGTTTCAGTTTTAAAAGACATCTATAGATTATATTTTCCTTGCATAAATCTGAAAACTTTAACATGGTATTAGAGCCTAGGTAGAGTAAAAGATTCATTTTCAGATTTAGGAATTCAGTCTAACTCTTTCGAAACTAAGAAATACTATGGCAACCGGGGTTTGGCTCAAATAGTAATTTGACTTTACATCTTATTACATTTTATGAGGGTTTTGATTTGCATCAAGATCTAGGATTTTGATTATGCAAACTCATTGGTCCTTCTACGCCTAATATTGATTGGCTCCTATGTTGTGAAACCATCTCATAATTGGCTGGAAAGATATGGGTAAAATTGTGTCAATACATTCTTACATGTTTTGAAACTATATGATTGACCTTCTTAGGGTAAATTACAAAATATCTGGAAACATACATTGAGAGGGAGTCTAACCTCGTGGACATTATGAGGTAAACCTAAGCTTCAGAGGGAGAAGACAGGATCTGTATAAAGTTTAAACCTCTCACCATATTGTTCCAGAGGAAGTAGATCATCTTGAGTGGCACAGGCCCCAGAGATCATAACCTGGTATGACTTTAAACATTCATGAATAATATGAATCATGGACATACTAACAATTTATCCCTATGTGGTTCTGTAGAAGGAAACACACCTTAGTGCTTGACTTAAGGAGTTTAATCATGGGCTCACTTAAACCTAGTTTTGCAGTATAAACTCCTTTCTTTACTTTTTGCATTCTAATTGTATGAATGTGCGGGATCATTCCTATTCACATGGTTGTTTGACATAGCTAGTCAATTGTTATTAGCTGATTATGAATGTGTAGGACTACATACTTCGCTTTGGTATATATGTATGGGAACATTAACTGTTTTCTTGGATACATACATTATGATACCTTGACATGCATATATGAGGAGCATACATAATGCATGGATGCATACTTTGCTTGGACATATGTACGGGAACATTCACAACTGATTAGCATAGTTGTTTCTTTGCATATCTAACTGATTATTTGTTATGGGCATAACTGATTGACATAGCTGATTATTTGTTTTTGGCATAGCTGATTATTTATTGGCTGATTACTTGCTATTAGCATAACTGGTTAAATGTCATTAATATGCTATTGGCATACTTTAGATATGCGGAAACATAAATATGTTGGCATTGGCATGCGGGAATTTATATATGTTGGCATATGATTACATTGACATATTTTATAGCTGAACACATTTAGTTTGCACTTGGTTATATATAGCAAACTGGTCATATGGTTTCATAAGATAAGATTTATGTGG
>MU225976.1:234808-255883 GCA_018584345.1 Thuja plicata
ACTAATTATGTTTTCAAGTTGCTTTCTAACTTTTTAATATTTTATTTTGTAGATGCTTGGTGGCGAAATTGGGGTGGAAATGCCCCAAATCTGCAGAGACTTGCCCTCTGAATCTTATGTCAGCCTTTTAGTTCATCCAGTTGTGAGCGCAATTGGAGCTTGTTCGAGGCCATTCACACAAAGAAGAGGAACAAGTTATCACAAAAATGCCTCAATGACCTTGTCTTTATGAGATATAACCTTTGATTGCGCATAAAAAGAGCAGAGGCAACACCAGCTGGTCCACTTGATATAGATGACATAGATCCTTACTTTGATTGGACATCACAGGAGCAGCCTCCATTGTTCACAGAGAATGAGATCTATGATTTGGAGAGGCAGGCTATGGAGGAGGGTGGATTAGCAGTGGGATTGGATGACATTGAGGAGGATGAGGACAGTAACACTGACTCTGAGGACAGTGAGGAGGATTTAGATGATGAGTCATTGTCAGTGTTAGTGCCACCATCAGCACCATCTACATGCAGGGTGGACGTCCCGTCACCACCAGTTGCGTAGAGGGAGGAGGCAGTGGCACAGCCACAGCTACATCAGGATCAGACTTCTAGGGCTAGACTCCCTCCCACTCTAGTAGTTTTTAGTAGAGCTTGTGGGAAGAGGAAGATGTAGAGTTAGACTATTTTGATATTGTACTTGACATTTGCTGAATGTTTTACAAAGACAATTTTCTATTTTAAGTTTTCTTTACAATTTAGAGTCGTAGACTATCAGACTATGGTTATTAGCCATCAGCATTCCACACGAGGATGCGATTTTGTACCCTATTTGCATTTATATATATCTAGATCCGCTTGTTTGGTTTGTTTACTCATTTACTGACTCATTAGATGCATCTGCTTATTGAATTTTGCAAAAAAAATGAATTTTTAATTAAATTTCAGCAATTTTTAAAGTTCCCGATATTTTCCTGATAAGTTTTCGACTCATCTCCAATATTTTCAGATTTTTTTTTTTGCCCTCGGCAATAAGTTGTCGATACCGATATTTTGAACTATGGGAGGGATTATATAGATATATTAGTGTGTTATTTCCACAAGGAACCACAAGTTTGGATTTCATTAGAGCATAAGAGAATATTGTTGGTGAAGTTGATATTTGTGTATGCATATAGCAACTTCACCATAGCAGAAAAGAAAGTGTAACTTAAATGAGAATTGGAGCGATAGTGGTTAAACTTTTGTAATGATTGTGATATTGCTACCAAGATTCAACTGTGTAGTTTTTGAGTCAAAATCATTGGCCCATGTTTCATGAGTGGTGGTTCACAAGAACCCATCTATCATGAGAATGAATGGAACATTTAACACTCATTGCATCTAGTTGATGCTCACAGAGGTGAAGCATTGGGCCTTCTTGGGAGGTTACCCATCCCAGTAGTACTCCAACTCAAGCACACTTAACTATGGAATTTCCTCCAAGGTTAAGCCCACTTAGCTTGCGACCCCATATGCAAAACCTTCAGCAAGTTTTGTGCCTTATTAACCATTCATTATAGAGCCCCTTAAGCTCATCAATTGATAAGTAGGAGATTTTTTCCACAGCAAGTCAAATTGTGATACTACTATCAGGATTCAACTGTGTAGTTTTTGAGTCGAACTCATTGACCCATGTTTCATGATTACAAGAACCCATCTCTCATGAGAATGAATGGAACACAATTCACCTAGATGCAATGAGTGTTAAGTGTTCCATTCATTCTCATGAGAGAGAGGTTCTTGTGAACCAGTGCTCATGAAACATGGGTCAATGAGTTTGACTAAAAAACTACACAGTTGAATCCTGATAGCAATATCTTAATTTGACTTGTGGAAAATATATCCTACTTATCAATTGATGAGCTTAAGGGGCTCTATAATGAATGGTTCATAAGGCACAACACTTGCTGAAGGTTTTGCAAATGGGGTTGCAAGCTAAGTGGACTTAACCTTGGAGGAAATTCTATAGTTAAGCATGCTTGAGCTGGAGTAGTACTGCGATGGGTGACCTCTTGGGATGGCCCAATGTTTCGCCTCTGTGAGCATCACCTAGATGCAATGAGTGCTAAGTCTTCCAGTCATTCTCATGAGAGATGGGTTCTTGTGAACCACTAGTCATGAAACATGGGTAAATGAGTTTAACTCAAAAACTACACAATTAAATCCTGATAGCAATATCACAATTTGACTTGTGGAAAATATCTCCTTCTTGTCTTTTGTAATGAGCAAAGATTTAACAAGAAGACAATGGCAACTGAAGTATAAACAGTGGCTATAGAAGACAAAGGCAGCGATATTATTTAAGAGGTCAAACTAAGTCAAAGGGGAGACAAGTCAGCAAAAATATTGCCACGCAACTCATTACAAAAAAGATAGCGGTTGTATCTAGAAGGATTGCAATAATCATACACAGCAAATCAAAAGAAAGGAAATCACGCATCGCGGTACGAGCTCTGACTCATCAAGTAAACCAATTAGTAAGCAAAGCAAGAGGTGCTAATGGAAGAGGATAAAAGTACAGCAACTTCATTAACATAGACCAAACAATTAGTATGAAGGAATGAATGGTTTAGACGATATTTTGTTTAATATAAGCAAATACTAAGGCAGCAATTTGTTCTCCAAAACCAATCCAATATACAGATTTAAGATAAACTAATATTCGCGAACCATTACAAGGGATTATTTTAGACAATGGATGAGATACGACAATGATAAAGTTTGTTTGAAGACAGTGATTTAAGTTAAACAAATTTTAATTTGCATTATTCAACCAAACAAGCTGATGTGTCCGCATGAGATACGATGAATTGTTTGAGAGAACAATGATTCAATGCTGAGATGGCATAAAAGACAAAATTATTTTGTCTTGTTCATTAAGAATAAACAGCAAGAGAAATGCCCCATAACAAACAGAAAAGGTGTGATGTCATTACTAGGGTAACATGGGCACTAGGGAACGTCGGGACAGGTTTTTGGGACCGGGAAAAAAAGGGCTTCAATTTGGGTACAGTGGGGGGACGGTGGCAAGGGGAGGGGATGAGGGTGGGGGGTGCTATAATATACTACATATAGTACTTGAAATGCTAGTTATGGAATAATTTATAATAGTGGAACTAATAAATTATGATACCAAATACTTGAACATAGAAAAATTGCAACATGAATATCAAAAATATCATAAAGATGATTACAATGAATAGCATGATATCAAAAAAGTACAAAATAATGTACATATATTCATAAATATACATATGTAATGTGTGTGTAATAGTGACCTTTACAGTAGCCAGTAAACCCCCTTTCCATCACAAGTGCTGCAGCTGCAACTTTTGCTTGCAGAAGCCCCCGGCGGCAAGATGGTGGTGCGAAGGTGGTGGTGGAGGGAGTTGGGAACGCCAAGTCACCAACCCGGGTGCATGGGAATTTGGAGGGGAGGGGCATCCTCATGTTACACTGGTTATTACAGAAAAGGTGCAATTTAAAATAAGACAAGATGACTCTTTGAAAGAGTTCACACCTCTTATGAAGGGGCATGTTGAAGGTATGTATAGAGATTTGAAAGAAGGTTTAGGTGTGTGTATTGTGTGAAGAAGACAATCAAGTATATCATATGTACACCAGACCAAGAGAGAATTATATGAAGATCATTTCAGATTTAACGTGAAGTACATTAAGAGTTTGTAACAGACTGTTAAGAAGAGATTGTGGATACTTTATGACAGTCTTGTGATCAGATTATAGAAGTCTTTATAACAGATTTGTTGAAGACCTTATAGCAGATTTATAGAAGTCTTTATAGCAGATTTATGTTAGACTTTATAGCAGATTTGTGGAAGAGATTTACAGCCAAATTGTGGATCCATTATCCAGTGATTAAGCAACATTACTAAGGTGGAAAGTTGAATGAGGAGTTAGTGCCTCTAAGTGAATGAGGGGTGGGTGCCTCTAGTGGGAAAGTTCTAACAAACTGAATGAGGGGTTGGTGCCTCTAGTGGACAAGTGTTCATGGATCGAATGAGCAATTGGTGCCTCTAAATTTGTAAAAGAAGTTATTATATAAAGCAAGTATCTGTGGTTTTCTCCCATAAGGATTTCCACGTAAATATTGTGTTATTGTGTTCTTACCTTTTAATAATTATTGTAATTGTGAATGGTAAAGTTTAAATTAGTAAAAAAATTGTTATACTGATTCACCACCCCCACCTCAATATAACCGTGTGCTCAACAAACATGACATTTCCCCTCCTTGGAATGCACTTAGGCACTTGGAAGACATTTGAGTGTTATTTACTTCCAAGTATGACAATCTCTCTCTTCAACACACTTCATACCACTGTGCGCCATTTTCCTCGAAATCCTAAGAAAGTCTCTCACATCTATCATATGTCCCAAAAACCATGATAAATTTTCATCTATGTAGTGTCCCCTTCCTAATTTGCCCTAAAATCACAATTAAATCTTGCACCTCAAGACTTGAATAATTCAGTTAAAAACAATATATACTATATCCACATATACATATATATACAATTTGGGTTAGGCACCACATTATATTCCTAGATAATCAATAATTCTCCACAAACATATAGGGTTTGGAAGAAGAGACATGATGGGCCCCCCAAAAGCCATTTCTACAAGAAGTCCAAGTGGGATGTCTACCATAGCCCTCCCACTTGACGACTTGTACTTGTTTTTCCCATCCTGCCTCATCTTTTGGAAAACAAATACCATCTTCTAGAGTTGGATGGAGGTCGTAAGTGAGTCCCTTGGCTCTCTGATGTAAAGGTCATCTAGTCCATTCTAGGACAGCCTACTTATGTAGCCTTGGCAACCCCCTTTGCTGAGACCTCAAGCCCTCTCTCTCTCTCTCACAAGGTGGGTTTTAGACAGTATGCATAAGTATTCTCTATTGCCATCTTGTGGAGTTGGGCGGGGGTCATAAGTGGGTTCCTCAACTCTCCAATGTAAGGGGCCTCCGGTCCATTCTAGAACAGCCTATTTATGTAGCCTTGGCAACCCCCTTTGCTTACATCTTGGGGCCTTCCTACAAGATGGGTTGCAGATAATCAAGCACGTCCTATATTCTACAATGAGCATTCATTTAAGCATCATCTATTATTCATGTGCACATAGATATAATTATAACACAATTACTTGTAAGAAGGAAGGATGCTGAAGATGGTCAATCTCTAAGAATCAATCTTAGTCCTTTTCTGTGCTCTTTGTGCCAATTGCTTAGATAATCCTTGATGATTATATTTGTTGATGCAAGGGATTATTGAATGTATTAATTGTTGGATGATATGCTCACGCCTTATATTCTGATCTGCCCTTTAATGAGTACCGGTTGCTGATTGAGTATTGAGTATTTACCCTTGAGTCACAGCACAATGTAACCCCTTAAATGCTTGGAATGAATCCTCCTTTATACTTTATTTGTGGAAGGGTCACCACCTTTCATAAGGATTATTAAGTCACCACTTTTCATTTTGCCTTTTGAGAATAACATATTATTCCCCAAATTGATCTCCCTTGGATGTCCTCCCCAAACGAAATCTTCTCCCCTTTATATCCTCCAATATGAGGGAGAGTCGCACCTCTTCATAATGGTCACAACCTTTCTCAATTACCACCCTTCAAAAGGGCCACAACCCTTCATCATTGCTGCCCCTTTGAAAGAGTCACTTCCTTCTCTTCTTCCCATTCCTTTCTTCCATTAATGTTTCCTTAATTCCTTTTGCTCCCTTCTTTCTTCCTTTCTCCATCCCTTTCAAATGAACTCTCCTCCCTTTTATATCTTATGTTGAGGGAGTCACAACTCTTCATTATGTATCTCTTGACCTTTCATTGAACTAATTAACTTGTAATTATATTATATTATATTTTCTTATTAATCTATTTATTTATTTTTATATTTTAATTTTACTATTACTATTTATTATTAAATCCTATTTCAGAAAGGGGACATTACAATCTACCATAGAACACCTTTGTCATTCCTTCATTGTCCAAGCTTTTGTATTCCCCCTGCTTGATGAGCTGGATAACTTCTTTTGTTGGCCTGCAAAGGTTTTAGCTTAAAAAACAATGGCATTGAAAACCATTAGAAACAAGTATTCAGGCTTGGCATACATACAAGAAAAGACGATCTTTTGCTTAAAAGATGACTCGATATAAAAAAAAATATCATACAGGTATAAAACTTGTTAAAAAAAATAAACACTTCTATGGGATCACTGTTAAGAGTTTAGACGAATAATAGGCTCCTATCTGCTTATAACATATACAAAGATTTTGTCATAATGATAATGCTGGTTTGTTTATCATTATTTAAGTAATTATTAAAAAAAGAAAAGGTTCTACAAGGTGACTGTTGTACTTCAGATGAATAGTAAACTCCTATAGAAAGAGTCGTACCTGTCTTTTGGAGGCACTTCAAAACAGTTTGTGCTGGTTTGTTTATCATTGAAGTTGCAAGCCCGAGATCTTTTGACTTGAACATCTTCCATTCAGGGGTGTCAGCATAGCCTAGGAAGGATTATAAAATAAAAGCAAATAAATTAGAACAGTTGAAAATAAATCCCAAAATAAACTAAATACAACCAGCTAGTGTTAATTCAAACTTTCAAAACCAAAATTGGTTTGTACAAAATCATGTTATAAGTCCAAGCACAATGGTTTATACTTCTTCATTTCCCTGTGTATTGCAAAAGCAAATGCAATTTTCATACTAGTAACTTGCATTTTGAACTAACCAAACCAAATAAATAAATGAACACTAAAAAAAAATTAACTAAGGACAATAGCATCACACATCAATGGTATAAGAGATGATAAATTAAGTAGAAAGGAAGTCAAGTGGATCTCTCCTTCAAGAGGATTTCATAAGCTTAATTTTGATGGAACTGCTAGCGTAACACAGGCCATACTGGGGCTGGTTGTTTGATTAAGGGATGAAAAGGGATCATTTCAAAAAGGACCATCCTTCTTATGCCTGTTTCAACCAACAATGAAGCTGACTTTTTAGAGTTTAAAGGTATTCAAGTAGCAATAAGCTGGAAGGTTAGTTCTTTGGAGAGGATTGATCAAAGGGAATGGCACTGTTTGGAAGCTGGAATGTATGCTTAAAGAGGCCCGAAGCTTTTCGAAGGGGAGCAAAAATGCCTCCCTCCAACATTGTTTTAGATAGCAAGGCTCTGCAGCAGGTTTCCTTGATAATGCAGGGATTGATCAGTCCCTATTTTCCACATTGATCAGCATGTAAGCTAATTCTTGGCTCAATCTTGAATCTATTCTTCAATCAGATTAGCTGACTGGTCTTTCTCCAACCTAGAGTGGATAATGGTGAAGACCTCCGGAATTTCTGGATCTTTGGTTTAGAGGAGCACTTGCAATTTTTTTCTTTAAAAATTAAAATTTCAATTTTTTCCTTTGTTATTATTTTTTCCTTTGTTGGAATAGGCATCTTTTTTTATGATGGCAACCCCTTACCTGAAAGAGGAGGGGATCTGTTTTCACTTAATGCAAACAATCTGTCCAAAGGTCTCCTTACTGCAGAAGTAGATATGGAATGATGAAACATCAGTTCTGGAGGCGGGATTTATTTAATCAACTTTTTGGTGGAAGAGCTTTTGCCTTTGTCTAGGCTTTTTTTTTTGGATTGAAGCTGAATGCATTCTAGCCTTCAGTTTGGAGTGAAGTTAGTGCTGCTTCAACAGACTCAAGCACTGCTTCAAAGGACTCGAGGGCTCCCTACATGGCAGAACGCTTTCAAACACAAGACTACAGATACCTTTTAAATGTCCCAAACTCATTAAATGCGAGGCTCATCAATGGGTTTCTCAGTTTTGATGGGATAGGAATAATAAAAGCCAAAAGAACTAGGGTGTTCACAAGAGTTTCAGATTAAATTGGAGGATAAAGTCTCAGATAAAAGACTGCTGGAGAAATATCAATAATTGTTCCCCTCTAAGAGCAGTTTAGAGCTTTGGTTTATTGGCTAGTGGTATGGTTGTGAGGGGTCTTGGCTAATGTAAGGTCTGCAGGTGTGTAGTGTCTAGTAAACAGTGATTTGGAAGTGTCTGGCTTTTTCTCTGTTGGTGTGTTGTTGTTTCAATATATGTGTGCAAGTGTGCACGAAGCTGTGTATATACATGTTTGAGTGTATTCTAAAATTAAATAAAGATCTTTCTGTCTACTATAGCAGATTCATTGTCGATATTTGGTTCAGCTAGCAATTGTCCTTGAACGTAACTGCAAGGTTTTGATTTCTTGGGTGTGGGCCCCTGTTGAACCCATAGTTTACCTATCAAAAAAATGTCCGATATTTGGCCCCACAAAAATTGAGAATACCATATTAAACAATGTTCTGCGAGACACTAAAAACTTTGCTGCCATGATACTTAAAGCAGGAACCCACAGATTTCCATTCAAAAAAAATGACCAAATAACAAACTTGGCCCCACAGAATAGAGAATGCCAAATCAAACAATGCTCTGGGAAACTAAAACTTTCCTCATTCCTGTAATAATACTTGAAGGAGGCACCCTGGTGTTAAGCATGGTAATTGTCTATAGTCATGCAGGCAAAAATAAGTAATTCTGGAATAAATTAATTTTCAGGAATATTCCATCCATAGAAGAAAAATTCAGTTATATAAGAATGTGGCAGTTCTTTCATGATTTAGTAATCACTTAAAACATCACATGAATAAATTGTACAGCCATTGTGTAATGTCCCTTTTTTTGGGACATTGAAAATTTAAAAGCCAACTTCTTAAAATATTAAAAGTGACTTTACTGGAGCTAATGCAAAATGTTAAATGACATTTTTAATATTTAAAAGAGGATTAAAAGGTGACAAAAGAGGAAGAAGACGAAAGACAGAAATGGGAATGTGAAGAGTCACCAAGTTATGCTTAAAAGAAGAATGAGGAGCTCATTTCAGCATGCTTGGTTATTGATTTTGGAATTGTCTCTTGGAGATTGGAAGCTCTCAGCTGCAGTTTCTTTTCAGCCTTGAGGACGGAAACCCTTTTGGCTTAAAGGTGGATTGGACATAGCCCCAGTTCATCAGCAGAGTGGATTCACATCAAAATTCACCATTGAGTTTTCAGGTTCTTCTTGCATCCAGTCTGACTGTATTTGTTGTCTATAAGATTGGTTATTCTCTTAGTTATTGTATTGTCGTGCCAACATTTCTCAGGAAAACTGAAATATCAGGGAGCACTTCCACTCGGGCTTTTGCGAACAGAGGAGCCTTTTCAAATGTGGGGCATTGATTTTGTTGGTGAGATTCATGATAGATCAAGTGAGGACACGGGTGGATTTTAATAGCTACTGACTATTTTACTAAGTGGGTGGAAGCCATACCCACCAAGCAAGCCACTAGCAAGGTGGTGACGAAATTTTTGATGGCTAACATATTAACCAGATTTGAGATCCTTGTAAATTGATTACCAATAATGGAATGTGTTTTAGATCTAAAGAATTTGTGCATTTTTGTGATAACTATGGAATTGTGGTTTCTTATGCGTCCTCCTATCACCCCCAGGGCAATGGGCAGGCCGAGTCAAGTAATAAAAATATATTGAAGATCAACAAGAAGATGCTATCAAATAATAAAAGGGCATGGAATTCCAAATTATCATTGGCAGTATGGGCTGATAGGATAACAGTCAATAAGTCCATTGGTTGCTCTCCCTTTGAGTTGGTGTATGGGAAAAGGGCAAGATTACCATTGAATAATATGCTACCTGTTTATAAATTTATTATGGAGGAAGATATTAATGAGGTAAATGTCATGAGTGACAAATTGGAGCAGTTGATTGAATTGGACGAAAGCAGAAGAAAGGCACAAAAGCATAATTAAAAAATACAGAAGCAATATAAGGATTTGCATGATAAAAAGGCTACTGATAGAGCCTTTCGCGAAGGAGAATGGGTACTGAAATGGAACACAAAAGATCAAGATAAGGGAAAACATGGGAAGTTTGAGTCCCTGTGGGATGGCCCGTATGTGATTCTGAGCAAATGGGGGGAACACTCATATTACTTGCAGAACACTTCGGGAGAGATTCAGGAGTTGCCCGTGCATGGGCAGTTCCTAAAACATTTTTTCTCTTGAATCAGGAGAGTGTACTCTCGTGTACTATAGTTCATTTTTCTTTTGTTCTCTGTGGTTTTGTTGTGTTGTGTTCGTGTTGCCGTAGAAGGGTCTGCTTTCCCAGAGATGCTTCATGGATTCTTGCAGGTATTCAAGAAATACCTCATCCCCAAATAGAGCCACTGTTGGGACCGATTTCAGAGATATGATCTTAGGCTGTTGAAGTGTTGTTATTTTAAACAAAGTCTCGCAGGTGGTGTGATTAAAGACTTGAAAGGAAACGTTAAAATAAAGCTCATCGCTATTTTGCGAAGGGACATATTAAGAGGTTGCAAAATAGCATTCATCACTATTTTGCAAAGGAACATATTCAGGGGTTGCGAAATAACACTAATCACTATTTCGCGAAAGATGGTTTAAACGCTCTGCGAAATAGCGAAATATTTTTTCTTCCTCGGGCAAAGTATAGTACTCCTGACTGGTGAGGTGGCGGCTCATTAAGTGAAGTGACTTAGCTCGTGCGAGTGTTTTAAAGTGTCTAGCCGAGGAAATACGCATTTGTTTTTTACGGAGACTGGTGCAAGGCGACATAGCGGAATCGGTGAGCTAGAGGGGGTTTGAAAGCTTGACCAATTGGAAGAAGCACCTAAAGCAGTGCGTGGGTTTTTTCAAGCTTTAAGTTCTTTTTATTTGCAATATGCCTAGGAAGAAGAAGGAAGTGATTGTAGGTGATATTGTGATTAACACGCCTCAGTACACATTATTAAAAACACTACCCTTGTCACAAGATATTGGCACCAAGGGTTTATTCTCAAATGCGTGGTCGGGATGCGGAGACTGTTATTCCAGCTCATGGCAGGTCGCTTTTCTAGTCCTTTTATAGGAAAAGAAATGATAAAATCCCTTTGTAACCCTTGGAGATTTGGTATGGCTAAGGTAATTGTACCTAATGTCTTTATTTATGTTGAATTGATTGCCGCCTTAGCAACACATTATAAGCCTGAAACTAGGATGGTTGGAAAATAGACGGGAGCCCACTCTTGGTCCTTTCTAAAAGCATGATACAGGAATGTTTTGGATTAGACCGTCATGCTATCGCCAAGATAGACAAAGAGCAGTTTCCTGTAGATTATGAAAGGATGGTCAACGGCATTGATTCGAGAGAGGTAGCTTTATTCCTATGTAGAGGTCACGACAATAAATTGATTCAGTTGGATGGTAAAGCCCCTTTCTCAACCAGTGATTTCATGTATTTCTTCCAGAGGATCTACTGGGGTTGGGGATAAATCTTGGGAGAAGATCATAAGACGAAGATGCCAATTGACCTCATGTACATGGCCATGAGGACTCAGCATTCACATATCTCACAGGAATTTGACATTGCTTCTGAGCTGGGGAGGATTCTCCATAAAGAATTAGTTGAGTGGAAGGAGGCCAGAAAATGCAAGCATTATTCTCTACTCTGCCATCTCCTTTTGTTCCAAACCATAATCATTTTCAGTCATTCATTAAACCTAACTACTGTGGACGGTCAAGGGACTGGACTACCAGTTCAGTTGTGGCGCAGAGTTTGGGACAAACACAGTAAAGATGCTGACTATCAAAGTTTCCATGACAAGTTTGTGGCGTGGGTTATCAAAGCAGTAGGAGGAAGTATAGTAAGAATTCCTTCCAGGATCAGGGAAATTCTGACACCAAAAGATACTGAACCTGATAAGGCTTTCACATACAATTTTGGAGATTGGATCTACACAGCAAGTTATATTGTTGAGTGTATGGGTGAAGACAAGCCCCTCACAAGCTTCCTCTTTTTGTGTCAGAGAGATTGGCTTTCATGGAATTTATGTGGTAGCTTTTATGGTTCGAAAAGGAAGTAAATGCCCCTAGGAAGAAAGGAACCTTATCGCCCAATCTAACCATATTTGCGGGGTTCTCCGTAGGTTCTGAGACTTTAGAGCAGTTGCAGGAATAGGCAATCCTATCGTATGGATAGTGTGAAATCAAGGGACTATGATCCTGAAAATCATATCAGATCTATGATCAAGGACTACAGGCATTCTCTTAATTTGTTGGAGGATGGTGCAAGAAATTGTCGGGATATGTCTAAGATTCATCAGAGATAGGACAAGGTGAATCCTAATGGAATTGGAAAAGGACAGGGCCTTTAAGGGATTACCTAAATTCCATAGAGAGGAAAGTAATGAGGTTTTCAGAATGGAATTGTGTATCCGGGATTTTGATAAGTTGCAGGGAAAGAGTCAGGATGCATCGGATACAAAGGTTAAACCTCCTCCCAAAAGGTCTAGAAGACTGATCATTGCAGATTCAGACTCTGATTCTCCACCAAAGAAGTCCAAAGTTGCCAAGGTACCTTCTCTTGTTCGATGTGTGCTATCAGAAGGAAGGGGTGATATTGATGAGATTGTTGCTACTTTGAGCGATATGAAGCAAGCTAAAGAGGTAGGTCCATCTTCCCCACCTTCAGTTTACCAGGAGAAACTGCATGGCTATAAGGCACAATTGCAAGGAGATGAGAACCCTGCAATTATTGGAGATGAACGAGAGGCAATTTCTGCCAGATTTGTTCAGAAGGATGACTTCATCAATTCCCAAGAGTTTAAAGACTTCTGGATTCAAATGAAGATGAAAGACTTTGAAGAACAGAAACAAACTCGATTGATGGGAATAGAGGAATCCAAGCATGAAGAAGTTGTGAGTCAACTCCTGAGAAAATTGAACTTGGACAATGTGGATTGCACCATGGAAGAGGCTAGATAAATGTTGAGAAAGAGTGATATGTTGTTAGTCCCTGGCCTCACTTTAAAGGAAATTTTTCTATTGGATCAAGTTAAGAAGCAGGATGATCCAAATTTTGTGATTGAGTTTGACAATGAGGATAAAATCATTGGATCAAGGTACAACCCTAAAACAGAGACACTAGTCACATGGGTAAGTTTTAAAGGAGCCTATAAGCCAGAATTGATTGACTTCTCTAAAGGTATTGATGGGTCAGCTGTTGTACAAATTGTGGCTAACACAAATCCACTTATCTCTACAAATGAGCTAGTACATAGGGCGATGTTTAATAAGGATCAAATTAAACACAAGCTGAATGATCTGAAACAATCCATGGATAGGCAGGTGGAACTGAATAAGGTGATAAATGAGCTATACTTCAAAGTAGCAGAACAAGATGGCGAGATTCAAAAATTAAAAGAGACTAAACAATGTCAAGCCCTTGTAGTCCATGGTGGTGCCTCAAGTGTACCCTCTAATGAGCAACAGGTTAAGTCCCAGGGGGACATGGATGAGATAATATCTAGCCAAATCAAGCAGGAGATCCCAGTGCACTTATTTGCTATTCTGGAACAGATTCTTTCTTTTGGGGTGAAGCTTGTGATTAGCAAGTGTTCTTATGTTTATGAGGGTTATTGCTCATTGAATGAAATGTCTGATAGTTTCAGAAAGAATAAACCACTGCTGCAGGATCTGGCTAAGAGATCGAGACCATCCTCTTTTGAGATAACCCGTATTTGTGATGTGATACATCGAGATCCTGATGCTCTTGCTAGCATCAAGGAAACTAAGGAAATTATGGATTCTCTGTTTGAGGAAATAGATTATATTACACATGAGGGTAGGATCAAGAAGAAATTATCATCTTTTAACACTATCAAGCATTAGACAATTCCTGAATTTGTAGATAAGAAAGGGCGTGTTAAAAGCTTAGAGGAATGGAAGATTGAATATCAGAGTATGGTTCCCAGGATTATTGAGCATCTGAAAGAAGACAGGGGCTTCTCTATAGACAAATTCAATATCTTCCACGATTGACTTATCATTCTTGATGACAGATTCTCTAAGTTCATTAATGAGGCTCGAGCTATTTCTAGGAAAAGATGGAGGGATCATTTCCTTAGCCTACCGAACATCCTACATTTCCAATGGCCTTCACTGGTACAAATTTCAGAATGGGTTAAAGAATACTTGGGACCTGCAGCGAGATCATAAGATGGACAAATATGTTGATAAACTATTCTACGTGCAGCTTTCTTTTGTCTTTTGTTTGTTTTTTTTGGTTGTGTTTGTAAGTTTTTGTTTGCTTTCGGTCGATTAGGTTTCTTGCTAGTTGAAGCGTCACAGAATGTAAACAATTGGAAGCTTTTTTTTTGCTTCCCCTGATTTTGGAGGGGAAACCACAACCATCTAGGATATAAATTTAGATTCGCCTGAAAGCAAACTCTCTAGATTGTACTTACTTTTTGATATCAATAAAATATACCTTGTTTTCTTGTCCAATTAGGATACCATCTATTTTCTTAATTCAGTCTCTCTATTATAATTAGTTTGAAGATTGATTGTCACCTTTAAAACTTGTGTGATTGGATTGCAATTCTGTAATATTGATTTAAGAAGTAGAGAGCAATTGCGAAGTGTTGTCTTGTTGCTTCCTATCTAATTGGTTCCTGTACGGGGATTAAATGCAATCAGACAAATTAATATCATGAGTTCAATTTATTAACATTGATAGGATTGGGTGATTGATGATGTTGCTTAGCCTTTGGAGTGTTGTCTATCAAAGAAGTACGTGAAGGGTGTTAACATTATAACCTTTACGGCTAAGATCAACTCGGGCATTTGACGATAATAATAATTTGCTATTTATTATCACCCTTGCGATATATATACATGTGAGATTTTATAATAATAACTCAGGCATTATTATTATAAAATAAACAAATAAAATAATTAACTAAAAGGGCCCAAGTCGGCCATCTCTTGGAGGGATGGTTAATTACCAAGGCACATATATATTCAAGTTCGATTCTTGGAGAAGAACACACCAAAAACATAACATTTGTTCTTCCTTTCAAGAATCCAAAGAAGGCAAATTATCCTTGCATTATAGAGCTAAATTTATCAGCAAATTGGGGTGAAATTTAGCAGCGAATTGGAGCGAATTATTTCAGGCATTCATCAGCAAATTTATATATATACTTGGAGTCCGAATTGATGCAAAATCTGGTGTGCGATTTGGATCAGAATATTATACATATCAAGGGTGTGAATTACCCTATCTAGGGCTTGATCCCCATCTACTATTTTACACATTACTTGAGGGCAAATTCTTCGACAAAATTCACATGCCTTGGGGTTCGAATTTAACACTTTAGTGGGCTGCGATTTTGGACCTGTGTGGTAGCAATTTCTACATCACATCAATATTGGAGTTGCAGATCTAAAACAAGGGCAGACTTATCAAGATAAATTGGTGTACAAAATTGATACCATCTTTCCACCTTTCTCTGTCAATTTTGTCTATATATTGTTTCAGTTTTAAAAGTTATCTATAGATTGTATTTTCCTTGCATAGATCTGAAAATATCAACATGGTATCAGAGCCTAGGTAGAGGAAAGATCTTATTCAGATTTTAGGAAAACAGTCTCAAACTTTTAAGACTTGAAACATGGAAAATACAGCCCTATATTCAGCCTTGTCTACCCAAACTTCTAATAAATACTTTTGGGTTATTGATAGCGGGGCTTCAAGGCATATCACTGGGTTCCCGGAAAACTTTGATTCATTTTCAGAAAACATTAAGGAAGAAGTTACCATAGGAGATGATACTTCTTATCCAATTATGGGCTTTGGAAATTGCAACATTTAAATGAAGTCCGGCATATCCTTGCAACTCTCTCAAGTCCTATATGTTCCGGGCATAAAGAGAAATCTAGTTTCAATATCAGCACTTGAGGATAAGGGTTATAAAATTGCATTCATGGATAGGAAAGTTTTGGGAAAGTTTCTCACTTTGGAATTAAAGATTGTCAAAGGACTTTGGATTGAAATCTGCTATAAAAAGCTCTGATTTAGGAGGAGATTAGAGAAGGGGTTTACCTGCCCAGGTTCTGGAAATCCTAAAGAGCAGAGGATTACAACCACACCTTGGTTTAATTCTGTCAGTTGGCCAAGTCAGTTGGAGAGTTCAAAGATGAACATATAGCAGCAAGCTCAAACCATTTCTCAAGGCCCCTCCAACCCACTTTCATTCAAAAGTAAACCTTGCAGAATGTCAATGACACTCCTCTACCTTTAATGGATGAATTAAGGCATGCATGCGCTAAGTATGACACCCTTTAGAAGCCACTCAAAAACAACTTGACCTTCAATGAGTTCATGGATCAGAAGAAGAGTGGAGGAAGAGTTGATCACAAAGGACCAGCAATTCAAAGAGACTTACAATATGCTTTGAGTAAGGTTAAAACTTGATCACTTTGATGGGAGTGATAAGTGTTCAATGTGTTCAACTAGAGCTTGGGTGCATAAGTCAGATAATTATTTCTCTCTAAAACCCAAGGCTGAAGATGAGGCAATTAAGTTTGCCACTTCGCAATAGGACAGAGTTGCACACGAGTGGTGGTATCATGGTCTCATTATTTTGGGTCATCGAGCAATCACCACCTATGATAAGTTTACTACCAAGCTCATTGACAGGTTTCAAAAGGAACCTGAGTTACATTTAGGAAGCTTGTACAGCTAAATCAATATGGTATAGTGGATTCATACGTAGCAGATTTTCAAAGGCTGTGTTATGGTTTCAGGAATTACAGACAAGTTATTGGTTGTCTTAATTAGTGAGGGTCTCATGGAGCCACTTAAGGGGTGGACTAAGGCAAATGATCTTTCCACCTTACATGAAACAATGAAGAAAGCAAGAAGTATGGAGTGGGCTGCCGCTAAATCAAAATATCAGTCCCTCTCACAAATAGGTCAAGAAGCATTTCTCAAAGGACACCAATCAGCAGAAAAAATCAGTCACTGGGCTTGATGGAGATACATTAAATGACTTAGAAAGAAGAACATATGCTTCTCTTGTAGGGAGCCATGGAATCCAGAACACAAGTGTGCATCAAAAGGGAAAGTAAACAAGATAGAGTACTATTCTGCTGAGGAATCTTCATCAGAAAAATCAGACCAGCAATTTGATTTAGAGGAGTCGGAAGAGGAAGAGGGTGAAAAGGGCAAGGAGAATGATGGGAAGCTTGCCCATTTACATAGTTTCCAAAAGAATGTGTCCCTATAAATTAGAGGGGCACTTCAAGGGCAGCAACTGGTTGCTTTGATTGATACAGGAGCTACACATAATTTTATTGATGGAGGACTAATAGCACATAGGCAACTTCAAACACAGGAGATAGACGAATTTTGGGTGATAGTTGCAGATGGCTTCGCAATGAATTGCACCAAGATAATCCCACAATTGAGTTTGTGGTGAGTATTAGAGATACTAATGCAGTGATGGGGATATTGTGGCTTTGATCACTTGGTGAGATCACACTTAAGTTTTAGACCATGGAGCTGAAATTCAAATCTAAAGGAAAGAATGTGGTCTAGAGAGGAATGTCTGATGGAGGATTATGGGTTGTATCTTTTAGACGTATGGAGAGGATATTTAGACATGATCAGGTTGAGTGGGCAGCACAGTGTGCAGTTATGCCTATAATTACAGAAGAAGTTAAGAGATCATATCCACCTGACGTTCAAGCTCTGCTATCTAAGCAAAGCAAGGTGTTCGATATCATCCCTATAGGTAAGCCTCCTGACAGAGGCATTGAGCATGTGATTGAGTTAGAGGAGGGGGCTGAACTAATCATCATCATTCCTTACAGCCATCCTAAGAGACATAAGGATGAGATAGAAAAGGTCATTAAAGAGCTTTTGGGTATGGGGCACATTAGACCAAGTAAGAGTATGTTTGCTTCTTCAATGGTGTTGGCACGAAGAAGGATGGTACCACACGTATGTACATAGATTACAGAGCGTTGAACAAGAAGACTATCAAAAATAGGTACGCCATTCCATGTATAGATGAGCTTATTGATGAGCTACATAGAGCAGTTCATTTCTCTAAAATAGACTTGAGATCGAGATATCATCGGATTAGAATTGTTCAACGGGACATACAGAAGATGGCCTTCAAATGTCACTTTGGCCATTTTGAGTTCCTTGCCAATGACCTTTGGTTTGAATATTGTTCCTGCTACATTTCAATTGTGTATGAACACGATATTCGAGAAGCAATTGCATAAGTTTGTTTTTATCTTGTTTGATGACATTCTCATTTTCAGTAGATCTTGGGAAGAGCGTTTGAGACATTTAGATGAAGTTTTGGGTATCCTTGAGAGTAAGTCTTTGTTTGCCAAGAAGTCCAAGAGTGAATTTGGTATGATAGAATTATTATATCTTGAACACATAAGCACTCCCTGGGAGTTAATGTCGATCCTGAGAAGATCAAAGCCATTATTGATTGGCCTCCACCCACTACTCTTACGCAATTGAAGGGTTTTCTCCAGTTATGTGGTATCTACATGAGGTTTGTCAAAGGATTTTCTCAGTTGGCTACCCTTGTAATGTCCCCATCCTGTAGGCCAGGAGCTCAATTTTGTGAAATCACTTAAGAGACAAAATTTTCAAGTATATCAAAAGGTTCGTTGGCTACAAACGGTGATATATGTTGTGCCTTGCACACACACCCCATTGAAAACAGGGACCCCCAATCTTCTTCTAGGTCTTTAGGTTGGCTTAGGCTCATTTATGATCGTCATTCCACGTATGGAATGTTTTTGGGTTAGAATTTGTATTTCTATCTCTGTATGTCAAAATCAAGAACGCCCCTTAAATTGCAGAGATTAGGCTAGGATTTGTCTTGGGATCCCTTCTAGGATTGAGTGAAACAAAGCAAAGCGGACATTGAACCAATAAAAAGCTTTCATAGTCGATAACATCAAGAGAGATCAGGCTTGAATAGAGTGTCACGTAATTCTGAATTAGTAAAAGGTACATTGGAAATCCCAAGTAGCCAGGAGCAAATTTGGGGTGAATCTAATGAACTCAAAATTTAGTATTTTGATCAATATCATCGCATGCAGGTAAAGAGTTCACAAAAGGGTGAAAATTTATACCTAGATCAACAAGGATTATGAGAAATCGTGAGAAAGGCAACTTAACTTTTGAGGAGGGAATAAGAGGTGAAGGTAAAAATATGAAATTCCAAAAATGGCTCCTCCATGCGCCAAAGGCATAAAAGGTGATAAAAGAAACAAGTAAAGAGGACGGCATGGTGGGGTAGAAGGTAAAATTAAAATTTCCAAAATTGCATTATCATGTGCCTAAGCTATAAAAGGAGAAATGACCTAAAAGTGCAAAAGTGGGTCCACTTTACAAAGTGGAAATTTCCACTTTACATGTTTTTGCACTTTTCCTAAACACACCCCTCCATGTCTTTGAATATCTCATGGGTCCCCGATATCTAGTGCCTCCTTGAAAGACAAAATAAAGGCAATCGAATTAGATGAAAGTGCAAAAGTAGGGATATAAAGGAAATTCAAAATTTCCTGAAGTGATGTTTTCATGCACTTAGGAGTCGAAGGAGGAAATTTCATAAAAAGTGCAAAGGTGAATCTATTTTACAAAGTGGAAATGTCCACCAATTTCATGTGGCTTTTTCTAATGATCCTCCACGCAAGACCCACGACTTAAGCATCATAAATACGAGGGAAATGGTTTAATGAAAGGGAATTTCTAATCAGAAGTTTCTTGCATGAAATAAAAATCAAACTAAATAAAGTGCAAAATTCGAAATTTCCGAAACAATGATTACATGTGCTAAGAATAAAAAGAAGAAATTTCACAAAAGTGCAGCAGTGGAACCCATTTACACAATGGAAATTTCTAAATTTCCTCCACTATGCACCATTTCCAAAATTTCCATCATGTGCGCCTCAAAACTGAAAATTAGAGATTTCAAAAATGGCTAAGGCAAAGAAAGATGGCAGCCCTTTGTGTTTGATAAGGATAGACTACAAAAGTGAAATTTTCAAAAATCCCTCTCCATGCGCCTAAGACAAGGAAAATTTGAAAGACAAATGCCAAAGTGAAACATCGGCACGCGAACCTTGATGGTGGGGACACTTTACAAAATGGAAATTTTCAAAATTTCCAATTCATGTGCAAAGTGCCTATTGGTGGGGATACTTTACAAAATGGAAATTTTCAAAATTTCCAATTCATGCACAAAGTGCCTATTGGTAGCGATACTTTACAAAATGGAAATTTTCAAAATTTCCAATTCATGCGCAAAATGCCTATTGGTGGCGATACTGTACAAAATGGAAATTTTCAAAATTTCCAATTCATGCGCAAAGTGCCTATTGGTGGCGATACTTTACAAAATGGAAATTTCTTAAATGCCCCCCCACCCATAGTTGCCATTTCTAGAGGATAATTCGAAGTGCAGATTTCCATAATGCAGTCATGCTCCCCCACCCCCAATTTCCATAATCCGTTCCATACTGTTGATGTGAGTTTTGTACGACTACATAACATATAGGACTAAACACTTGATACAGGATATCAAACACTCAACCCTCTCTTGAAAAGTAATTACTCATGAAGGACATGAGAAAAACTCCAAGGTTCCTTACACCTGTGGATCCTAACTCAGTTATAATGATGTGATTTGCTGGTAATCACGTCGGCGGGCTTACGTTGTTCATTCAAGGACATCGGATTCTAGCTATGATGGTGATGGGACTTAGCTTTTCAATGTATATTCAACAGTTCTATCTCCTTAATTTATATCGCTTCCAACTTCGCTCATCAAAGCTTCCACTACTAAACTACTCACTGCTTAGCTACTACTCCTATGGATGGAAAGATTAGCAAATGGACAGGGATCAAACCTAATGAAAGCTTACCAGCGGCGCTACCTCCATAGATGCAATGATTCCAGGGAAATTCTTAGGATTTTCACACTAACACCTATCTTCCAACCCAACTTGAAGTACAAGCGGAAAGATGAAATGCAAGTAGAACTTGAGAGCGATTAGACTAGATTACCACACAAGGCTTCCCAACAAGCCGCTAGGATGC
>MU225976.1:275206-312597 GCA_018584345.1 Thuja plicata
AACTATATTACCGATGGAGAATAGTTGATCCCTTATTTCAGTGATTCTTAGAAAGTAAGATGTTATTGTTTCTCCCTTATTCATTTTGATATTCATCATTTGTTGTTTTAGAGTTAATATCCTGCTTCTTGTATTTATTTCAAATATATTTTGAATGGTTTTATAAACCTCATAAGCAGATGTTAACCTCGATATGCTTGGTAATATTGAGTCTTTAACTGAGTCAATGATTAGCTTCTTGGCTTTATTGTTTCGTCTTTTCCAGATTGCTTTTTCTGTCTCATCTTCAGATATTTTAGGTTCTTCCTTTATGTAGGATTCTAGTTCTAGTTCTTGCATCAGAGTATTGATTCGAATCTTCCATGATACAAAGTTTGAGGCTCCTTCAAGTCTGTCCTCCATCCTGAGTGTGTGAGCCATAGTTTAAGAAACCCAAGTATTAAACTTCCTGATGATTTTATATATCCTTTTCGTCGATTCTAAGAACTATGATTATATGAATCTCAATCGTCGATTTAGATGACTGCAGTTTTAATGTGTCTCTATCGTCAACTTATAAACTATTATTTAATAGTCTCTGCCATCTATAAACTGCAACTTATGTTTCTGCCGTTGATTTTATAGACTGCAATTTATTTTTCTGTCGTCGATTTTATAGACTGCGATTTATTTTCCTTGATCTGATTGCAATGAGGTTAGATGCTAGGATCCAGATTTTACTTAATACAGATCGCCAATGTCTAAGAATGCAGATCGCAGATTTCCTTGGACAAGTTGCAGATCGCCGATATCCTGGTGCAAGGTTTCAGATTGCCGATACTCTTGTGCAACCTGCAGATCGCCGATGTCTTGGCTTGCTTGATATTTTATTCACTTTTCCTTAACTTGGCTCTGATACCATGTTAGGAATATAGAATGAATAGGTAAGTGAACAATCTGCTCTTGTTGATGGACTAAGGAATGCAATGGCCTTTGTGATTGATTGATTCCTCATTCCAATCAAGCATATATATTATACAAAGGGTTAGCAACTTGGAGGACCATGACTCTTCATGCTGCACATTAATTACTAACTAATATGATTAGTTTACTTAACATCTCTTAACTGATAATCTCTAGACAAGATCGATCTGCATAGGAGTTTCTAGAACAATAAACATAACTAACTATTAAGAGTGATCTGTATTAACATTACAGTCCAGATTATAATCTAACTGTAATGCTAATGCAGAGCATTACATAACTGATATAATTATATTTAATTGTAATTCTATCAGACATTAAATCTAATTGAAACTATATTTCAACACAACGGCAAGAATTACAATACCTAGAAGTAGAGGATGCTTTTGATTTTTGAGTACCAGTGCTTGGACCAGCTTATTCTAGATAACTCTACTCGCCCTACAGCGGTGGACAAAGATCAAGACAAGTTTGATGAACGTAACTGAGAAGTGGTTATGTTGCTGAAGTTATCTGTCACCGATGAGATGCTTCCAGAAGTGCCATCGGGCAAATCTGGAACGGAGATTTGGGCGCACTTGAAAAGTCCCCATGAAACATCGAATAAAAGTTGAGCTTTATTTTTGAAGAATATGTTGTTTTCTCTTGTAATGGATGAGAAGATGTCTTTGCAAGAGCATCTTATGAAGATTAAGGATATCCGCAATCAACTGGACGTTATTGGTTGCAAGATGGAAGAGGAGGACATGGTAGTGATTATGCTGAAGAGTCTACCACAATCTTACGAAGACTTTGTTGAACTTGAAACACTCAACATTACCTCCACTAATGTTGACTTGAAATTTGATGAGTTGTGCAATGAGCTATTGCAACAAGATAGGTGGAGGCAGCAGTTTAGTAGTACTAGTGATGTGGTCAGTGCGGAGCAGGCATTTTCTGCCACAGATAAAGGTAAAGGCGTGTCCACTCAGCAGAAAGAATGACACACATATGAGGAGGGTTCCAAGAAGAAGATCACCTGTCACTATTGTGGGAAGCTTGGTCATATCCAAAGGTTCTGCAGACCGCGGTTGGCTGATTAGAAGACCAACCAAGGAGAGTCTCAGCAGCAGGCTCATTTGGTAAAACAGTCTGAGCAGAAGAATGAATCAGCCCTCTATGCATTTTGATTTGAAGTTTTTATGACCATTAAGGGAGGGTAATAAAGTAATTAACATTAATGGTTGTTTAGATTTTTAGATATTTAGCCTTTTAGGCAAGTTTTAGTTTTTTAGTTAGTTTCTAAATAATATGGAAACTTTCCTATTGTCAGCCTTTTAGAAAGTTTCCATTTCATTCTCAGTTATTCTCTATATATGCAGACTTCATCTCCATATTGTAATTAATCTTTTATGAATATGAATATACATTTTTGTAATAGGGAAGTTACAAGATTACAGGTACAAAGTGATTGATAAGATCATTATTTACAAGGATAGGGTGCATCTTGTATCAAAATCAAAATCAAAGGTGAAGGAGAGAATTTTGAAAGCATGTCATGACACATCACTTGCTAGTCATCCAAGATACTACAAGACAGATAAGCAGGTGAGGGAGCATTTTTCATGGAAGGGGTTCAAAGGTGATGTATTTAGGCATGTTAGGGAATGTTTGGTTTGTTACCAACATAAAATAAAGCATGTTTTTTCAGCTAGCTCGTTGCAGCAACAACACATTCCAAATCAGAAATGAGAGAGTATCTCTATGGATTTAATCATAAGACTCCCAAGGGTGCAAGGTAAAGATTGCATCTATGTGGTTGTTGATAGAACACTAAATATACTCATTTTCACACCATATCTTCAAATTATATGGCTCCACGAGTAGCTGGTCTATTCTTTAGAGATATTTGTAAACATTGTGGACTACCAAGGAACATTGTAAGTGACAGTGACCGAAGATTTATCAACGTGTTTTGGCAAGAACTATTTTGTATAACGGGCACTGAATTGACTCCAAGCACGAGCTGGACATACAAAACAAAAATTGTGAATAGGTGGCTTTAAGGATATCTCATACATAATGTTACAAGGCAGCAAACAGCATGGGTGAAATGGCTTCATCTTGGAGAGTAATGTCACATTTCCACTCACCATATGTCGATAGGTATTAGGTAGGTCTCCTTTCAGAGCATTATATGGCTGTGAGGCATTGTCATTTGTGGATTTGATACTTTGGGATACTAGAGTTCTCGGGGCAAAGGATTATGTACAGCAGAGTATGGACATTTTGAATGCACTTACAGTGAAATTGTAGCAGGCCCAAAATCAGTAAAAGATGTGTGTTGAATGTTGATCACCACTGAGTAGAAAGAACTTTTTAAGTTGGAGATTTGGTTTTCCTAAGGTCACAACTGCATAGACAGTGTAGACTCAAGGGGAGTGGTTCAAAGAAGCCTAAACCCAAATTTTATGGGCTTTATAAGATCACACAAAGGGTTGGAGAGTGTGATGTCCCATCTATGAAATAGGATTTTATAATAAATTATAATAATAATAAATCTAAAATAGAAATAAATGAATAAATAATCATAAACTATAATGTAATAGAATGTCTTGAACATCTGCATAAGACGATAACGATATCGGGTCACCTTGATTCATGAAGAAGCAATATATTCATCTATATCAAATACGACCTGATATTCATCTATATTGATACTATTAATGACTAACATCGACATTATACTAGGAATTGAATATCTACAATGGTAAGATCAAATGCAATAATCAAATAAAACAAACATCAAGAAGAGTTATAAGGTTGTTGACTACAATACAAGGATTAATTGTCAAAGAGTTCAACCAAGATAATAACAACAGTTTGTTAGTCGAAGTATGACTTTCGTATACGATACAAATAAGACTAGGGATTGTCAGTGGCGTGGATGGAGTAGCATATAATATAATGAATAGTAGATTCAACTAAATACTACGCCGATGTAACAGAAGAGGACGTCGACATCATTAGTCAAATTAGGGAATATTAGTGATAAATCACCATTGTAGAACTGTCATGGGTCTCCAAGATCCCTCACAGTGTCAATGTAGTCGCCTTGGTCAAAAGGGAAATAATTATGTTATAAGAATTCAAATATTAGAGTTAGTCGCTGCCTAAAGAATATATGATCCATCGGACAAGAAGGGAAAAATACAATCACTACTCTTAATGAGGAGGCACGAAGCCTATAAATCAAGCATTCATCGGATGGCACGAATACATAGTCAAAGGATATGGAAGCATAAGACACGTCTTTAGAATACAATCCACCTCATTCAGCAAAATACATAATGGTAATGGATTTATCGCCTCGAGGCATGGAAGAGGAATAAGAAATCAGGGGATCATAGATTATAATAAATATATTTTGGATTCTGAGAAGATGATAATTTTATATCTGGCATCGATTTGAAGAAGATGAATATTCATAGAAGTATATTGAATATACAGCAGAAAGAAGGATAGATTATGGAACAAGACATAATGTTGACAGATCAACAAGTCTGACAGCAAGAACACGTTGAATACTACTCTACCATATATATCTATATATATATTCACAGCTAATAAGGCTGAGGGCCAATGTATGGGTTGGGGACATATGCTACATCAGTTCATCTTAATTAATCAGAAATAGTCTATATATATAGGCATCTATTAATAATATTGAATCAGAACCATTTATATGATAGTATGTGTGTGTGTATTTCAGATGTGAGTGTACATGTACATAATATATAATATATAATATATACATATATTCTATAAGGGATAAAGAACCTTTATATAGTCTATTATATATATTATATGTTAATAAGGATGAAATCAGAATCATCTGTATATAATGGATATATCTAAATGTCTATAACATATCTCTGAATGATCTAATATTTACATCTGTAATATATATACTCATTAGTAATAATGGAATCATAATCATATATATATATATATATATATATATATCAAGGTTGCACGGGATGGGGGTACTTGGGTACTTCGGGTATGGGTACGGGTACTGGTACGGCTATTTTTCAAAATAGGGAACGGTGGTACTTGGGTACGTAAAAAAAATTACATAATTTAATATTTTTTTTAAAATCTGAAAATATGAGTCATGATAACGAGTTTTCAAAACAAGAACAGTGATAAAGTTTGCAGATGTAATGTATTGTTTTCAGTTTCAGATTTGCAATATGTTTGTAATAATAATATATGCTAAATGTTTAGATACGTAACAGAGAAGGCAGACTTTAAACATAAACATGAAGATCATAAATCATATAACAATGACATTGCAAATGATAAACATCTGACTTGAACAGTGATAGAGTTTACTGTTAATCAGTATTGTAGCAAAGTTTCCAACTGATTACATATTGAATTAAGCTTGATAAACAGCAAGCTGATACTCAAACCAAAAACTGAAACAAAAATCAGAAATCTTAATCAAGGTCCTTAGCTATGATTCTCTCCATTGAGGACCCACTGAGTACCCAGTACATGTCCCAGGGGTATGGGTACGAGTACCCATGCAACATAAATGTGTGTGTGTGTGTTCAGATCCATTACTACTTGGTACCTGAAGAGGAAGGGACTGAAGTGTTTCCAAAGAGGGGCAGTCTAAATCCAGCCAATAGGATGATTTCCAAGCTAGGGTAGGGATTAGTGTCCCTTAAACCTTGAGGGTATGGTCCCAAAATAGGATAAGGGCTTGGATCTGTAAACTTTGAGGGAGCCTATTATGTTTGGTCTCTAAGCGCTTTGGTTACATTCATATCTTCTCCCTTCTCAAACTGAAGTAGTAATAAGATCAGCATTGACATGAAGAATTATAAATAGTAAAACAACCAGATTACCTAATATGTTTTAGCATGATAAATGAACCATTCTTCTTACTTTGAACTATGGAATAACATAGATTTGATTCAATGCAACTTAGTCCATTCAGTTTAGGCCTTAAGAATATTAAAATGGATTAATTCTGGTTATAACAGGCCTAAACCTAGCAGGGGACATTACAGGGAGGTGGTTTATGAGCTGGAATCGGAAACAAACAGCAGAATTCTAAAAACAAATCACATATCCTACCTCAAGAAGGTCCTAGGACACCATATCAATGCTAGTTTGGAGGTGCCTCCACTTGATGATAAAGGAAATTGATTTCAGAGCCCAAGGTATTCATATATGCGAGGGAAAAGAAGCTAAGAAACAAGGTCATTCCGGACTATTTGGTGAAATGGAAGAATCTCCCACTCGAAGACGCCACTTGGGAAGAGGTGGAGATGTTTTAGCATCCAAGTTTGAAATTGTTTGCAGACAAGCAATCTTGGGGTTGTAGGATTATCATGTCCCCGAACCCATGAGGCCGACTTGCAGCACCCAACAGTGTTTTTAAACACTAGCAAATAATAATACATATATAATAAAAATATTATTAATTAAAAATAATAATGGTTTCCCTATGGCCGACCTAGACACTCCAGTTTTGGCCACCAGCTAGATATAATTTTTTGGGGGTAATCTAACTTTGTTTGTTGAACTGGGCGATCAGGTATATAAGAGAGGTCAAATTTCTTTTAGACAATCACCAAGCCTTCAAATTCTGCAAATTGCAACAGTTTGTCCAGAACTGAGATGAAAACCTCAGTTGTGGGAGCTCCACCTCAGTTGTGGGAGCTCCAAGGAACAACAAACTGCTGCAGATCAACAAACAGTGTGCCTACAAACTGAGACAATTCTCTGTCACAACAAAGAGGGAGAACTGCTGCCATGAATCCAGATTGCAGAATTGTAATCAAGTTCGCTACTGAACCAATCTAAGCATACAATCCAAGCCGGACAACAAGCAGACCTGCATAATGGAAGATCGCAGTTGGCGCACCCATGCCTCATCAAGCGAACTAGATATTATTATCCTACACATCTCTGTAAGTTGTGAAATTGTTGACAAAGGATTGTAACCTACAATTCGTCCAAAGGATCAACTTATGAATGGTTGTCTATTAGATTTATTGACTGGTAAAGCTGTGCAAATTCTGTAAATTGTAACTATGATTTGAGGAAATACTTGATTTGTTTAATCATCTGATTTCATGTATTTGCAAACTGGGTACTGCTGTGAGTGTGGAATCTGACTTGATTAAAAAGGATACCTGTAGAATTCTTACAGAATGGCTTCTCCCTTCAAACCAAAATAAATGATGCTATTTGTCGCCCACTCTATAAGACAATTAAGTTCTCTTTTAAATATTAGCTGAATTCAACTTCATTCCTCTAGCGTTCTCTGTGCCTGGTAAGTTGTCTATTAGATTTATTGTGACTGGTAAAGCTGTGCAAATTCTGTAAATTGTAACTATGATTTGAGGAAATATTTGATTTGTTTAATCATCTGATTTCATGTATTTGCAAATTGAGTACTGCTGTGAGAGTGGAATCTGACTTGATTAAAAAGGATACCTGTAGAATTCTTACAGAAAGGCTTCTCCCTTCAAACCAAAATAAATGATGCTATTTGTTGCCCACTCTATAAGACAATTAAGTTCTCTTTTAAATATTAGCTGACTTCAACTTCGTTCCTCTAGTGTTCTCTGTACCTGTATTAGGGTGGGTTCTAAAAGCATGTAATCTGACAATTTTAGCAATCACCTTTGAGATTTTCTTTTGGCAATTGGGTTATCAATTTCAGTATTGCTGTCTTTCAAAGATAAGAGGAGAGCAACCAATCTTAATTTGCTAACATTTCCTCAGCCCTATGATGTCTTCAATTAGATAGCTTTGACCTGCCTATGTAGAGACTGAAAATTGTCCACCGCCTGAGGCAACGCTCTTCACCAACTCTTTCTCTGCATCGACTGAATGATCTTTATTGTTTACCTGCTGTCTATGACATTCATCTATCTTTCAATCAAATAATTTTAATTATTTAATTCACGTTTAATTATGTCTTGTAAACCAATCAGTTTATATTATCTATTATCGAATTGTCCTAAATCCGTCATTTATCCTTCCCTGATTAAATAATTATTTATTTATTTAATCTCCCTTGCATCACTTAATTCCCCTAATGTTTCATCTTGGATTAAAAAACTATTTCAATTATTTAATCCCCATTTACTAACTTTTCTTCTACGGGCAAATAAATATTTTTATTAATTTGTCCCTTTTCATCAAATTCCTTAATTAAATATTTTTTTAATTATAATTCCTAACATGGGAGGATAATTAATAAATTTTATTTATTAATTGACCCCACTTAACTCTTCCACTTCCATTTTTATCTCTTCTCACTCAACTTACCAAATTGCACTCTCCACTTATTTCTCCCACCTACAAAATTTCTCTCACCACTTAACTCTTCTCTCTTTCACACTCAACTTCCACTTACTAAATTCTCTAACCAGTTAACTCTTCTCCCTTTCCCACTTGCCAATTTTGTGCTCCACTTTCAATTGGTAGCTTTTATTGAAAGTGAATACTTTCCAATATTTATTTTCACTTCTCACTCTCTCTACTTAACAAATGCTTGTCCTCAATCTTGGCTGTCAAACACTTTGAGTACCAAATCAATATTACCTGTCGAATCAGTCACAATTTCCTATGAATCACCTATCAAATCCCCAATTTAAAAGAACCACGTCTTCGATTATCTTTTCGTCATTATTGCATTATATCTTGCTTTCAAATTGCTTTGTGTACACTTTCAAATTAACTATTATTTTCTCTTTGTAAAATGCACAACGCATTTGATGCAATGTTCAATGCACTTGCTGACAATTGTCACACTGTGTAATTTGGGATGCATCTATTCAAATGTTCAACACAATTGTCTAATTCGGTAATGCAACTATCTATTTTCATAATGCATTTGTTTGGCAACTTATCAAACTTCAATTTTTTAAATATCTTTCAATTCTGCACTTCTCTATTCTATCTAGGATAGAGGTTTTATGTTACTGATGATCTGTGCAAGCATCTTTGGCAATCATGGGATAAAAAATACCATTTCAAACTACTAATGAGTTTGTTGCAGGACACTGCAAAGAGATTTGTGATTTTGAAACAAATATTGTCTATATGTTTTATTAAATCACATTTCTTTTTCTAATGGAATGAACAATTGTCTAACATATATAGTGCGCTTGCAGATTCTGTTATCTGTATACCCAAGAAGTTGAGCACATGTCCTCTCCCCTTGCCTGCGCAGATCTGGGGTGCATGAGAAATTCCCAACAACTCTCTTTTTTCTTTTCAGTAAGAGGCATGCCTAGGGATTTCATCTCCCTAGGGTTCAACCTCAAGCACATGTCTCTAACAGACTATATAAAGGGACGGAAGCAAAAGCTCAAGTCCAATCTAAGAATGCACCTGGCAAGTGTTTTTGTGTGTTTCATGATGATGCAGGACATATTGGGTGAGGATCTAGGTTTGATTGCAAGAGCATCAAACACATACTAGGGCTCAACATCTATTTGATTAGGCACTGGTGTTCTCAGGAGTTCCCCCACTAAACACCACTTGGTTTTAGAAGCATGCCTATTAGTACTACTGGATTGGTTCAAGGGTTGTGAATCGTACCCTGAAGACACTCAACATGTACTCCTCTAAGTGAGATCGGAGCTCTTAAGGCATTGACTTGAATGTCTCACTAAGAAAGAGAGAACGTAAATCTTTTGTAGACCCAGATCTCTATTTGTCCACTTCTTAGTGGTATTTTATTGCTTGGGCCTGATCCAGTAACTAACCCGCTTGAGGACTAGGCTGTAATTGCTTCCAACTATTATCAATGTGAAAGACCAATAATTTAAAATTCAAACATGGGCTAGTTTAGACCCCCGAGTCTTACTCAATTTTTTCGAAGTCAACAACCATTCTATCTTCAAGTGTAATCTGAGTGTTTGCAAAACCATCTTGATCAAAAATCAAACAACAATTTAAGCTTCAGAGAAACAGATAACACCAATGTAATTGTCCAAATTTGCAACACAATTGTCCGAAATTTCAATGCAATTGTACTGAAAATCAATGCAATCATCCTAGGTAACCAGAAATTGTCCTAGAGATCCAACACAATTGACAGTAGTTTCAACGCAATTGAACCACATTTCACTGCAATTGAGTGTCAAAAATAATTTGTAACGATTAAGGTTTTTAAGGATTAGAACAAAATTGGTTTGTTAGGGTCCATTGCCAAACTTCTAAGACTTCTGAGATCATAGACTCATTTGAGACTCAAAAAATTTAATTTCGTCCAACCACTGCATTCCAAAAATTAGGTTTCATCTTAGACTAAACTTTGCATTAATCATTTTCATCTAGTCCAAGTTTCATTTATTAGGCTACCTTGTCCATTCTGTTTTCATCATTAGCCAAGGTCTCATCTAGCTTTTATTGTCTAAAGTCCATTGCTTGCATTTTAGTCTATAGTCTAAACTTTGTCCTCGCTAAGGTTAGCTTGCATCTCTTTATATAATCCTTTTGCATAATTCAAATCATAGCTTGTCATAACCTAGATTTTTCATTGTCCAAGTCAATCCTTTCATTACATTCCAATTCCTTAGTGCGAGTCTTGTTCTCATTAAACTTGCATATCAATTCTAAACAATTTTGAAAACTCAAAACTCGAAGCTTGGATCAATCCTTAGTTATTGTTAGGAGGCCTTGACCTTGTCAATTATCTTTTGTCACTTTCACCAATAAGTGGAAGCCCATAGCTCATTAGTCTAGTGAAGGGTAAGACTATCAAATTCCATCCCTATCCTTTTTGTCTTTAAGGTCTTGATTTCCTTTTCAGTCTCTTAGGTTTGCATTCCAAATTCCTAAATCCCAAAAACATAGGGTTGCATTTTTCATCCCTTGGTTGCATTTTTCATACCCAAAATCAAAAAACATAGCATAATCTAAAAACATTGGCATAATTTCATCATCCTCTTTGTCTAAACATCCTTGATCCTGGCTAAAAATCTACAAACAAACATCAAGGATTGGTGTATACATCGTAGAGAAGGTGACCCTCCAATTGAAAGAGCATCACCCACACACCAAACTTCCTACTCGTGGGACCATGTCGTCACAATCGGCCCAACAATTGTATCAATCCAATTTACACATGTCCCAAACCTGAATCAAGCTTACCATGTCCAAACAAATGTCATCCCTATTGCTCAATCATCAACAGAGATATTAGCCCAAGAAATACAGGTACTGAGACAGCAACTGGTAGACATTGAAAAGAGTAGAGAGAAGACCTCCACACCACTTCAAAACTTGCATTTCCCTAATCCATACCTCCAACAACTCAACATACCAACTCACACCTCAAAAACAAACATAACAAACCAATTTCAACCAACACACACGAACTTCAACCAAATCCCAAATCGAACCCCATTCAATCCAATCCTGAATCAAAGCCCATTCAACAAACACCTCAACCAAAAGTACATTCATTCACAACAACAACAACAAATGACACCTTTTCCACAAAAACATACAAGTCAAACCCCCCAAGTCACACATCAAAATTGCATCCCCCAAAACATCCTACCCAACCAACAATCCATATGCATAGCTACACCTCAAACAAACCAAACTTTCATATCCAACTATAACCAAACAATCCAACCTATGACATCCAATCACTACCAACAAACCACATCATCCAATCATCTTGCCACATCCATACTAAACCTTTTCACAAAGGCTCTTCCAACACAAAACAAAAATTCATGCCTTGGAGGGAACCTATTGATCAAAGGTTACTCTTGAAGAACATCCCAATGGTTCACCCAATGAGCCAAAAAACTATCTCCGAGCATGATCAAAATCATCTACCCATTTCTAGCAATGGCTCATTTCAAAGCAATCACACGAGTAACACACTTGCCTCCTACAATGAAATTGGTCCTCATATAGATTCCATATATCCCACCATTCCTTCATCCCCTAAAGCATTACAAGACCAATCAATACCATCTCCATCAAACAATGTGTCCAATGATGAAAAGTTTCAAGTTTACTCTTGAGGACTCTCTACAATAGATTTCTAAGCTGATCTAATTCTTGATACGATTCCTTCCATGCTTCAGAGATTCTAGACCCAATGCCATCATGTGCTCCATTTCCAATCAAACTCACTCTAGAGATTCCCATTCAAGATCCATTCCTATTAGTCCTATATTCAAACTCGTACCCCATGTCAAGAGGATAACCTAAAGCAAGAAAAAATGAGTCCTGAAACAAATCAAGATACCAAGAACCACCAATCCCATCCAATTTGTTATCAAAATTTCATCTCCCTAGATTATCCCATCATCCCTCTTCATCCTATTCAAGATGATCCCCTTCCCTCTCAAGAGCAAAGTGTCCTTCTAAGACTTGCTGACATTCCACTTCCTAAGCAAGATCGTGACATCCCTTCTATCCTTTCCAATAAATCCATTCAAAATCAAGAGCAAAACACCCTTAAAATGGAGTCCAAGGATCCCCTTCCAAGTCAAGATCAAAGTACACCTTCATCTCCATGTCCTAATCTCCCATATCCATCACAAAATCATGTCTCCCTAAATGATCCAGTCATTCCTCCTATTCCACCTCAAGATCCCATCATCCTCTGCAATCCCTCTCATGATCCCATCACATCCACCCAAGTTGTTCATAAACCCCTTACACATCGAATTGGTTCCTCCACTTCCATCCAATTTGGTTTACTGCATGAGCATATCATTTCTTCCATACCATATCCACCTAAAAATGGACTTGTGTCTTGCTTCAAAAGCAACAAGTATCCCATTGGTAGAAAAATTGTCCAAGCATGCATTATCAAGGCAAAGGGCTAGGCCTCCATGAACAAGATGTATTAAAACCCATTCATATCAAAGCAAATCCTAATGGTCATGGCCTCAGCTACATAGCTCACTCTCAAGACATTTGTGTCCCTATTAGAACCCACATCCCTTCATCTAAATCCAAACATGCAAATTCCCCTTCAACCCTACCATTCATCTTGGGTCCTTGTATCCCACCTTCCACTATCCATACCACCCCTAGCTCACAATCTAATAACCCTATTATAAATCAAGATCAACAAAGGAATACATCTTTGAGAACCTTCCAACCATCTACCTACATCAACCCATCCAAAAGACCTCCATATCATTCCTCTTCATCTATGAATCTCATTCCCCTCTGAAGCAATTTGGATGCCAAGTATAAAATCCATAAGTACAAAACCCACGTACATTCAAAGATAGACATGTCCCATCTAAAAGATATGTAAAGCAAAGAACAATGTGATCCAAAAAGAAAAAGAAATATCCAAAAGCCCATTAGGGAAAAGAAAAATCAAAAACCATGTGGATTCCTAAGTTGCTCGTAGAAGCAATGTGTTCCAAAGAACCACAAAGGAAATAAAAGTCAAAAGCCATATGGATTCCTAAATCACTCGTAGAAGCAACGCATTGCAAAGAACTATAAAAGAAAGAAAAATAAAAAACAACATGGATTCCCAAGTGGCTCATAGAAGCACGACATCTTAAAGAAAAGTAGTTGGCATCCAAAACTGTTACTCCTCCATCTAAACATCTCCCACCTGTCGAATCCATTTTGGGTCCTTATGTTCCAAAATCCACATCTACTCTTCCATTAAAATCCAAAAATTGCTTTTCCTCCATCATTCCACTACCCCTCAAGGTGTGTACCAATGTTTATCTTGCCACATTTTCATCCACTCAAAAATAAATCTTCCTAAACCCTATCCATAATCCAATATCTCATTTTCATCCTTCCACCTCTCCTATCCAATCCTTTGCATAAATCCTTACCCCATTCCATCTCCCCATCCATCACCCTACCAACATATTTGAGATACCTCCAATAGCCATGGTCTGATCAAACAATATCAATCCTTATAATGCATCATTTGTCTTATATAGGGTGTAGTATGCTCGAAACCAGACGAGCATGTCTTAAATGGGGTACTCCATTCCTGAAACTAGACATTATGATCAAAAACAAACAATCAACTTTGACAACAAGATCAGTCTGGCTGTTGACTCACTTGGTCCAGTGAGTCTTATCTTTTTTTAATTTATCTTTGATCGTGTTCTTATGTTGCTCAAGGATATCCACAAGTGATTAGAGTGGCGAGGATGGTTCATGGTCTTTGTTTTCACTTTCTGTTTGTGGGATGTTTTCATGAGGTTTTGGGGCAAGTTTGTTTTGGGTGTTTGTGTTGGCACATTCATTCGGCAAAGATCCTATGCAAACCTAAGGTCATAGATCATTATGCTTGTGACTATCACACATACCTCGACCTTTAACATACAAGTTTTAGAATGATGAAAACATTCCTTGTCTACAATGTGTCTGTCAATGCAAAGGGATAGCATTATCACCTTAGGTTTCTATGCCTTAGTGCAAAGACATCTATTTGCAATATAATAAAGTTCTATGATGATAAAAGTGCACTTAAGAAAGCTCAATTTCATCAACCTAACTATTATTCACTTCTTATTAATTTGTTCTTCTAGATAACATTTCTTCAATTAATCTTATCAATCAATCAGTCATTTTATCTATTCAATCTGATCAATTGAGCATATCTACATCTAATATTGATCAACCCTTATCTATCTTCAACTAGCCTTTTTCACTTCTTACTAACTATTCTTCTCTTTCATCCTATTTCGTCTTTCATCTAACATTCTTCTTCTTTCGAGAGGTCATTCATTTCTTTCATACAAAACAATCTCTCCAGGGAGCATCCTACCTCCATCCCTCAATCCACTGGGGCATAATAATTCAATTTTTCTTTGAAACAACACTCAAAATCGCATTTTCTCAAAAGAAGGGGAAATGTAGACACTAAAAATCGTCCACTACCTACGACGACGCTTTTCACTAGCTCTTCCTCAAAATCAACTGAATGATATTTATTGTTCACCTAATGTCTATGTCATTCTTCTATCTCTCAAATAAATAATTTTAATTATTTAATTGACGTTTAATTATGTCTTCTAAACCAATTAATTTCTATCGTCGAATTGTCCTAAATCCATCATTTATCCTTCCTTGATTAAATAATTATTTATTTAGTTAATCTCCCTTGCATCACTTAATTACCCTAATTCTTCATCTTGGATTGAAAAATTATTTCAATTATTTAATTCCCATCTACTAATGTTTCTTCTAAGGGCAAATAAATATTTTATTAATTTGTCCCTTTTCATCGAATTCCCTAATTAAATAAATTTTAATTTATTTAATTCTAGTTCCCAACATGTGAGGATAATTGATAAATTTTATTTTTTAATTAACCCAACTTAACTCTTCCACCTCCATTTTTCACTCCACTTCTCACTCAACATACCAAATTGCCCTCTCCACTTATTTCTCCCACTTGCTAATTTCTCTCACCACTTAACTCTTCTCTCTCTCTAACTTAACTCCCACTTGCTAATTTCTCTCACCACTTAACTCTTCTCTCTTTCTAACTTAACTCCCACTTGCCAATTTCATGCTCCACTTTCAAATGGCAGCTTTTATGGAAGATAGATACTTTCCAATATTTATTTTCACTAACTCATTTTCTGTCCACTTAACAAATGTTTGTCCTCAATCATTGTCATCGATCACTTTGAGTCACAAATCAATCTTATACATCGAATCCGTGCCAATTTCCTATGAATAGCCTATCAAATCCTCATTTTAAAAGAACCACTATCTTTCGAACCGCATCTTGGATTATATTCTCATTATTATCGCACCATATCTTGCTTTCAAATTGCTTTCTGCGCACTACAAATCTGAGAGCACTTTTGGAGAAGAAAAAAGGAGGACAATAAAGATCATGCGAATGGGATGTTTGCCTAGTTTGATTTGAATTTTATTTTGTTACATCTCGAACTCATTTCTTCATTGGTTGAGTAGGCTATTAGGCTTTGCATTTGAGTTTAGTGGTTCCTCTCATATTCTTAGCCACATTAACCTCTTCCTATATCAACAGCCTGCATAGCTTTTATCGCTATCTGCTCAATCTGCTCATCCAAGATCTTCCTCCGCATAACTAAATTTCCTCGTTTGCATTGATCTCCCCATTCATATTGTGATTTGTGGGTGAATCACTTTAATTTTCTATCTATGCATCATCAAAGCCTCCTTTATCCTTTGCCACTGCTTTTGTTTTTGTCTTCTTTGCAAACAACTTGCCATGACTTCCGTCTAAAGGCTCTTTGCTGCTACTTTGAGGTCCCCTTACATTTCCATTGCAAGCTGATTTTTCAAGTGTTCCTTCCAGATTCAGCCCAAAGATGACCAGCTTCATTTTTTCATGCCTTATCAGATTTTGGCTTCTTATAGTTCAAGGCTTAATGTCCAATATTTCTGCACTCATAGAATCAAAAGATAAGACATTCATAATATATCTCACGTTGCTAAACCTGAGGAAGAACAAATTCCGATTGATTGTCAGAAGTTTTTGTCCAAGATGAAATATATACGTACTCAGACATAAGTACACATTTCCTCACCTTCGCTTACATCTGATGTACTAATGAATTCACCTACTGAGTTGGCCAACTGCATTAAAATATTTTCATCCTACAATTCAAAGGGGAGTTAATAGAACCCACAAGGGAATTTCAATCTTAGTTCATCCACGTTGAAGAGGGATTTCACTTAATAGTTCTTAATTCAATTTTATGTTTTTATAAATTTAATTTGTGTCTTTATGATTAAAATTCTACTAGCCATGGATAAGGGGGGGAATGTTGGCGCATTACAGTAAGATAGATGGTTATGCGGTTTCACTGCATTTCTTTGTTTATATACATGGTTCATAACAAGCTCAAATACATTGAAATATTTTCTTTGCTCTCCCACATTTGGTATCAGAGCAGAAAATTTTCCTTTGCCTGTGAAAGCTGAGGAATGGTGGAAGACTAGAGCAGACGAGATAACCATGGCAACAGCTCTTGTCATCACTGGAAAAAGACATAAATGACTAGCGTAAGAACAGTATTAAACACCCATGCCTAGGCGTATGCTTGATGAGGTTAGCACTGGACATTGTTTGTCATTGTTTAGAGGTTAAACTGCTACTAAAAACTTTTTTATGCTGCGTTAAGATTTATGGTTGAACGAGGGTTGTTATATGTTTTATTTACATAGTATTCGCAAATTGAAGGTGACACTTCTACCCCAAACATTTGTGAAGAAAAGTGCAGACCAGTGTGAAAGGTGTGAATGATAATGGTATCATATGAGAGTTCAAGAATATTTTGTTTTTTGCAGTTCTGTGTACAGTGCCAGCAAAATACTGGTCTGTTGGGCCTCTAAGGTGGAAGGATCATGATATTTACTGAAGGAAAACAAACGTAAGAAAGTGTGTGGAGAAGCAGCCCGTGTGGAGGACAAGATTGTTTGATTTAAAATCCTCAAGTAACAAATTTGCAAAAGAACAGCAGTTCTAGAGTTTTGTATAACATGGTCAGAAATTGGCAATGACAGCAAAGTGGTTAGTCCCATTGGTCACTTTTTTAGCACTTCATTTCTGTCCCTATGCATCAACGAGTGTTTTGTAATAGGAAAAAGTTAAGATTTTTCTTAAAGTGGCTATATAGTTTATGAACTCTGTGAATATTGTTGGGAAATGTTAAAGATATGCATGAAGATGATATTATTTTTGCTATTGAAGAAATAAACTTTTCAAAGGGAGGACATGTAAGGGGTTTGTTTAAGAGTTGGTTGTCAATTTTCTTGACATACTCCTCAAGTTGTTTATAAGTTTGGATTTTATATGTATTTCAAAATAAAATAAAATAAAAATGTTACTTACATTTTGGGGGGCTCGAGTGTGCTACCAAGTACATGACCTTGATCTTCTTGGCATTAGATTTGTTGAAAAATAAACATAATATGTATCCCAATGAAAAGTCATTGAAAAATGTCAATCAAATGACCTATCCTCTTAGTATTGATGTATGAGAGAGTGATTTTACCATGAGATTTGAATTGGGTTTGGAGAAACTAGACCCAAAGAGGGTGATTGGAAGTTTGGTTCCATTAATAACTTATATATTCATACACATCAAGCATCATTACAATAGTAATAAGTCCATTAGAAGTCTCATTCAAACCATATAAATTGAGGCCTTCTTTGCAACACTTGACAATGCCTCCAAAGATTCATTGGAGCTATTCCATGGATAAACTATAACAATTTCATTTTGGAGGTTCGTGGCATCAGAGGACAAAGGAATTTACATCATCTTAGGTCAGCTTCTCACTTTGAGACGGTGTTCTACATGAGAAGTGTTTTTTACTTTTTTGGTTTATGCTCTCCATTTTGCTTTCTTTGTTGATGTTGACGAATTCGAAGAATGCATGTGTTATGAAGATTCATTTTGGAGACAAGTTCAAGTTTTGGTGTTGAGCTCAATATGGATTGTTGTCCAGCGAGCTTCAGAGTATATGATTGAGAATTATACCCTCTTGTGGTAGACAATGATAGAGCTTTGTCGTAGCTCTTAGGGATTGTTATCAAATAATTCAAGACTTTGCGATTCAAGAGTTTGAGTCTAACAGCTTACGAACACAACTCAAAGCTACACCTTTCCAAGGGTCAAGAGATAGCTTGATGGAGCCCCGCTTGGTTCAGGATTTGTTTCTTCAAGAAAATATTTTCTCAAGATGTGTATTCATATTATGTAATTAGCAAATTTTGTTGTGTAAGCCTTAAGGATGGGTCCCTAGAGCAAGGAGAATTTGATGTTTTTAGGATCAATGTAATTGTGGGGGAATGTTGGAGTGTTACAATTAGATAGACAGTTATGCAGTTTAACTGCATTTCTTTGTTTATATGCATGGTTCTTAACGAGATCAAATACATCAAAACATTTTCTTTTCTCTCGCACACCAAATACGTGACTTCGATGAAAAGAGGCTGAAACATTTGGAAATTTGTCAGGAAACATCCATAAATGTTTTTCATGTAATTTTCAAAACGGAAAAGGTCACCAGAAAAGTTACCAGACATTCCAAACTTATGTATCTCTGATGAATTTCCAATTTAGAAAAGTTCCCACATTGGAAATAACCCCTCCCCTGGAAATTCCTACAGCTTCACTGCAAGATGTTCATCACATGGGAACAGGACTTACCTCCTACACAAGCCTACATCGATCTTTCCACTAGTATATTTTACTTTTTACAGCTTCATGGTTTTCATCTGTCTTGGAAAACAATGATTGTAACAAAATATCTTCGAACTTTTGCAACTATTATTAAATGTGGCTGCAGAGACACTTATAATGTAACTTATGTCAGGGAACAAGGCTTCATGTATGTCAAAATCTAATGAAGTGTCTCTCGAAATTCTTCTTTCTGGCAATTAAATCTATGAAGTTATATTGTACTGATGGCAACGTCCATCATGGCCATGTTTCTGAAAATTCTGGTCTAATTGCCTTAAAACTCCATTTCTAGAAGAAGGAGGCTCCTTGATTTATATTTTATATGTTTTGTGTAAAGAAATAGGTCAGACCCGGCTTACTCCAGAGCTTGGATATGCCTGAAAGTTTGAAACCTTAGAAAATCCTTTAAAATAGCTATATGTATATGTATCTATAGTGAAATGAAAAAATTGCATCATTTATACAGGAGGGCATGTATAAAGAAGCGGTTCCGTGGAAGTTTCTATTTTGAAATTTAAGGAGAAACAAGTTCATGGTGTCAAAAAAATGGCTACAAGAACGAATTTTTTCCGTGCAAAATCAGAGCTCTGGTGTTGTTAATCTACAGATTCAGTGGCTACTTGGGTATCGAGTTGAAAATTTCTCCCGACAGTCAGCAGGTTATATGTTCAGCATGGAAAAAACTGTATAAATTGGTAATTTTTTTGACAGAAACTTATCCTTATTTAACCTTCTGTAAATGCTTTGCAACTCACGGAACACCAGCTTTTTATAGATTATTTAAATAAGAGATTTATCCTTACTTGAACTTGATCTACAGAAGGTAATCACCTTTTATGAACTCCATCAAGCCGCCTACCTTACAAAATTTCTTAAAAAAAATCTGAGAACGCCCATTTAGAAATTTTTAAGGTGAGCCACATTGATGGCACCATAGGCCTAAGAGAGACCAAAAATGTTCCGATCTTCTTGGGTGTTGATTGCCCCTGCTCCATTCCTATTCGAGCATAAATACATATAAATCCATTCAAATGGTTTCAGCGGGACAAGAATACCTTGTTCATCTGGTGAAGAGTTAAGTGAGACAGCTGAGGGAAGAATGTGCACGGAATCAGCAACGGTTGCAGCAGCCAACGTATGCTGGACCTGGCAACCACCCACCACCCATTTTTCAAGCTAAGAAAAATGAAGTTGCAGAAACCAGATGAGAATGAAAAGTACGCTTTACCTTAGAGAATGAAATGCAACGAGCAATGGACAAAATGCCAATGCCCCTGCACTTGCCAGCAAATCCCAATGTTTCCATTACCGAAAACTCCCCTATACTCTGCCTTTCATTTCAGAATCTCTATACAAATTCTCTGCAAATGCTGTGAGGATAAACCATAGCATCCATTAACGTGCGACAACTCAAGAGTGAGAGCAAGCAAATATCTCACGTTGTCCCGTATAAATTAAATTAAATTTAACTTAGCCCAAAAATGCCTAAGAGGAGAATAAATTAATCTACATTAATAAAGCGGGAGATTAAGATAAACTTTTTCAAGGGAAAGCAATCAAGTTGAAACCTAGATAGCCACCACCAATCTTTAACAACATTGCATCCTGGGGGTGTGTGAAGTTTCATAAGAAGGTCAATAGGAATCAATGACTTTACAAAGAAAACAACACTTTGAAACTTATTGTTTAGATAAAAAATATCATTAATGTTTTGCTAAGTTACCTAAACCACATAATTAAAAGCCCTATATTATTAAGTCTCTTTATTGAAAAGATAATAAGTGTGCCTCAAAAAGGAGATCAAGGTGGTTGGTCTTGATATTAGACCATTCCATTCCACCAAATAGATGATAGCACAATCTGCATGGGTAGTAGAGATGGCTTGAGGTTGTGGGTAGTTCCCCATGGTCTTGATTTCGAATATGTTCCCAGTTTGAAGAGGTGGGACGACTTACGAGCAGATGCTCTCACCTATGGAGGGATTAGTCTCGCCCTAGTTCACACAGGAATCCAAGATAAAGATTTTTAGGTGTTGGGCTAGATTGTAGGGGTACCCTCCACAAATCAAAAAAAGAAAAAAAAAAGATGATAGCACAAAAATGAAAACACATTGTACAGATGAACTTTTCCAATTTAGACTTACAAACTTACTACAAGTCTTCCATATGAAAACAAGAGGAAATGAAACTTATAAATGAAAGAAAGGCGTCAACATTTTTTTCTAGCCAATAAATAGATTGGTATTTCTTTTTCATAAAAGCTTATATGATTCGATAAAAAAACAAATTTTTCATAGCTTTTTGCTAGCAACAACTCTAATTATCCATTTAGCTAGTAAACAAGTCCCTTGAATGTTGGGATACAATTGTCTGAAACCATTTTTAGCTTTAGGTTCAATATAGTGAAGCCGAGAAGTGGATTTAAAATCATCATCACATTTTTAATTCTACCATAAAAAATGGTTGATGGTTTTATTTGAATCTTCGTAATTTTCTTTTGAAGGCGTCCAACGAGAGGAGTAATACATATGTGGAGCAAGAAATATGCAATTCACAACTTGAAACTTGTCAGCTAAAGACAAATATTTAGTGCAAAACTTCTTCTTTTTTGTTGTTTAGAAACCAATTCCACATATCATAAAATGAAACACTTAGCCCAAAAGGGATGCATGCGTAGTGAGAAATATCAATCTTTTGATGTCCATTAAGTAACTAGGTTTGTATTCATCATGAGAAATTAAATTTTTTGATTGGCTAACTTTGAACCAAATACTAAACAATAAAGCTCAAGGGACTCCATCACATTATCAATCTCTTCTTCAAAGTTTTAAAGAAAGAGCATGTTATTATCAAAAGAATGTAAGCTATGTACAACCACATCATTGGAATGGAAATACCCCTTGTCAAGTTTATTTGGTTGTATTTTTGTGAATGATACCCAAGAGCATCAAAAACCAAAAACATAGATGAAAGATCATTGTAAGGGAAATATGTATGACAATTAATAACCAACTAAGCATCAACATCTTTGAATAACATCTGGACATGTGTACAAATCTTGGGACCAAAACTCAACCACTATTGCATCTTAAGAATAAAACTCTAATGCATTCTATCATAGGCTTTATCGAAGCCCATCTTAGCCAACATGGAATTTTTTCCCAATTGTTGGGTCCATTCCATAGATTCTCAAAAAAGCATAAGGTTATAAAAGATAAAACTCCCACCAAGGAAACCATTTATTTCTAGCCTCTGTCATGAAATAACTTGCACAAAAGATAAAGGTAATGAGAAATATGTCAAAAATACTTTATAATAGCTAAGAATAGCAAGCCATGAGGGGGAAACCTTCAAATATCTCCAATGAAAATTCAATTCACAATCTAATGATTAAATGGGACTAGCTACCTCCTATATATACATTATTTATGCCTTGGATATCATCTAGGGCAACTTAGACAACCACATATAATCCCTATGACAACTTAACTAACCAAATAATAATATAATAATGATAATATGACTTAACTAAGGGTTAAGGTAGCCATAAGCCAACTATTCATAACCTTGTGTATATCTTACAATTAAGGGTGTGACATGCTCCACCTCTTCAGAGTAACATTGTTCTCAATGGCAATCAAGTGTGGATGCTTCTAAATGAACTCTTTAGCTTGCCATGTGGAATCTTCAACTATTAAATTCTTCCACCATATGAGAAACTCAGTGAATGTTCTTGTCCTTGGCTCTTTATGTGTCTCTAAAGAATGAACTCTAGTTCCAATATGATTCTTCTTGTTTTACCAATCTCTAGCAGTATTGTCTATCTAGGGATATTATTCCCAACCCCTTTAAAGTAGGGAACATGAAAAATTGGATGAATCTTTATTATCAATTTGACAACTCAAGCTTGTAGGTGACACTGCTTATCTTTTACATGATTTGTTATGGGCCACAATATTTTGGAGAAAACCTGTTGTTATTTGTTTTTTTTCTTTGGTGAAATTTGTTTGTAATGTTTAGTGGATGATTAGGGTTGGATTAAAATTGGAGGAGAGAGAATGAGTGGAGGGTGATTTAGCTATTTAAGTGTGATTAACCAAATTAAGAAGGGATTAGTATGTGTGAAGGGGTCGGGTTGAGTTGGAACCATGGGTTAGGTGGTTGAGGCTTGGTTTGGTTAGGAGTTAGAGTTAGGGGCCATGTGCTCAAATTGGATTAAATAGGATCTATTTAATCCAATAATAGAGGAAAGGGGATAAATGAATTAATCAAAGCAAATAGGTGCATTTATTTTAATTAATAGAAGAAAGGGGTTAATTGATTAAGTAGCCAAGGTTGCATATTTAATCAATTGGGCTATAATCAATTAATTAATTAGGGGATTGACATAGTTTAATTAAATAATAACATTTAACTAAAATTCCTAGGAGAGAACTAAATTTGATTATGAAATCGTTAATCAAATTTAGGTGTCTACATTTTGCCCCTCTTTGAAATAGCTCGTTAAAATAACATTTTTTTGAAGATGTTTAAAATTTTGACGACGCGAAGAATAAAAGGCAATAAAGTTGCCCCAGTCTATAGGAAATGGTAATAGGTAGACTGGGTGATGCCCCCTCAAGAAGGAAAATGGGAAAGAGAAAGGGGCTCGGGTGACATCTCAAAAGGAAAGTGCCTCAGTGGGATAGAAGGAATGGAAAGGAGAACAGGCTTTACTAATATGATCAGAGTGCAAAATAAGGATCCTGAGAAGAAGCAGGTTGAGAAAAGGTCACCCAGGGGCCGATAAGTCAAACAGGGGGTCTAGAAGGGGGTCTTATAAGCTTAGAGGGGCCAAAAAGGAGCCCATTTGCAACCTGAGCCTTGGAGAATTTGAGCGATTAGAGAATTTCCTGAGAGCTTATAAGCAGTTGAGACGATGGCACATAGAAGGTGACTGAGGCACCAGACGAACATGGTGAGAAGTGTTAAGCGACGTCAGGTCGAGGACCGACACGTAGGATCTAGAAACCAGCCTCGTCATATTTTTTTTTAAATTTATTCTATTTGGGAGGGAAAAATTTAGTGTTTCGGTAGGGGCAGGTTAGGCGAGAGTGAGGGCATGCCAAACAGGATTGTGATCTGGCTGACTGACCCGAGTTAGGGTTAAATTTGCTAGGTTTTGGGTTGGTGGGCAATTTTTTGCGAGAACGTGTTCTCGGGGGTAGTGGGAAACATTGTTTGCAAGAACACGTTCCCATGAGGGTTAGGGGAAATTCTTGGTAGTAATACATTCCACCGGGGAGGGGAGGAGTAGGCTGAATGTTTGGTGGGATCGTGTCCTTGCCAAGCCTGAAAATATGGTGTGTGGGAATCTGAGATAGCGAGGTAAAGCCTCCTTGCAGGAATGCAAGCAGAAAGGGTGGGAACATGGGAAACTATGAAAGGGCTTAGAGGAAAGGGACGGGGCCAAAGGGGGTAGATAAAAAAGGGGTTTGGGGATGGAATAGGGTAGACATAACTAACAAGAAATGTATTTTATGGTTGCAGTGGTCTGTGGATAGGTTGATATTACAAGAGAGACATGTAGTCGTACTAAGGGCTATAGATTAGTTCACATCCACTGACTGGGCGTGAGTGGACATGATTGGGCTTGGGTATCTATCGAGGATGCCACACCAGAGGGCCTATGTGGCTATGATGACAACATTGTGTGAGAAATAACGATCAGAAATGATGACTTCCATCTTCCAACCAAGGAGATGATTGTCACAACAGAGGATGTTTACCACATCTTCCAACTTTCGATCAAAGGAGCACGGGTGGTTGTTGGAGAGGCCACATAGGAAGAGGCAGTGCGAGCACTACTTGGACATGATGCTAGGCCAAGATTACAACACAAACAATTGGTGTTGGATGCATGCCTGGATCAAGCACCAGTAGACTGGTGGGTGTACATATGTGTGTAGGTTAGTAAGGGGATACATTTCCCTAGACACAGGTGGGACAGGTGTGACATTGTGGTTGATTCTAGTTAAATGTCATATTATTGATGTAGGGTTGTCGACAGCATGGGGGACTCTGATGCTCATAGAGTTATAGAGGGACCTCCATCAAATAGTGTACCATGTTGGGGGGACTCAGTGTTGCAGTATCAGTTTTTTGACATTTTTGTAGGTGTGGGATGGGATCATATTGATGTACTCTGGCCTATTGGGAGGAGAAACAAATAGGAGGAGGAGTTTGTGGTGTACATCTGGACAGAACTGCTCACATACCATCAGATAGATGACATAGAGGAGGGAGACATTGGATGGGCTAAAGGATGACATCACTTGGAGTTAGTATATGACAGTGAGATCGTGGATAGAGGACCAGTGTGAGATTCCCTTTTCCATGACCCCCACATACATAGTGGGTCATTGGGACTATATTATGGAGCAGTACAAGTCAAATCAAGTGGCCAAACAGTTTGGGTTTACACAAGGGGTACCAGAGCCAGAGCACTGGTACTAGCGCATCACCTAGGAGAGGAGAGCAGAGTTTGAGCCACCATTAGACAGGGAGGGGTTGATGGGGGAGTATAGGGAGATGCATCCTATTCACTGGTATTTCCATGGGGGACCAATAGATGCTGGGGTGACAACGGAGTACATGACGTGGTTCGAGGCACCACGGGTAGTGGGGAGATTAGGTCTGCCTCCTTGATGAGAGAGGCAGAGGATTTTTGCAGAGAGGAGAGGAGGGAAGAAGGAGGAGGAGGAGGTAGGGTAGCTCAAGTAGCACAGTGAGTGAGAGTGGTTGTAGGAATGATGTTAGGAGAGAGGACGTCGAGGAGGCAGAGGGTGACGGTAGGAGAGGATGATGGAGGGAGAGGGGGAGGAGGGGAGGAGGGTCCAGAGGTAGATGGAGGTAGATGGAGAGGGTAGAGGATATTATGAACAAGTTCTAGGGTCTGTTCCCTCATATACATAAGACCCACATGGACCACCTACGTCTGCACCAGGCTCAAGCAGTGGGGGAGTATCTTCTTCAGCTCGCGGGGTTGATTCACTGACCGAGATATTTAGTGCATTATAGGAAGCTCACGATGCTACCAACCAGATGTTGAAGGAGACACAATGGGAGAGGGATGATATACTGGTTGAGTGGGATAGTCTCAGAGAGGAGAGAGATGATGCTTAGGGTGAGAGGGATGATTTACAAATATAGGTGGGGCAACTGATAGCGAATGGATTTGGGGTGATTTAGGAGAGGGATACATACTTGTGGGAGAGGGATGAACTCAAAGGAGAGAGGGACATGTTTCAGTAGGAGAAAGATTAGCTCTAGCAAGAGATTGGAGCACTGAAGGAAGAGGTGGTAGGAGCAGGTGGTGGTAGGGACGAATGTGCAGACATTGTGACAGTTTTGAGATTGAGTGTTGAGATAGCAGATGTTAGGGAGAAGGTGAGGTTGTATAGGGCTATGTATCATGTAGTTGTGCCATGGGAGAGGAGGGAGCCTTATATGTCAGTGGGAGGATCACTCGTGATAGGAGAAGGGCCTAGCAGATAGAGCGGGGGTAGTAGACATGGGTGTGGTTCTTCTCACAGTACTCAGGGACAAACACGGAGCCACCAGTCATAGCACAATCACAGTCACAAGTTATTGGTCAGGGGTTCATTGCAGATGTAGGAGATTGAGGGTTCAGATATAGGTGCCTCGGGGGAGACATGATAGAGAGATTAGTAGGTCGGTTATAGGGCCTACAATACAGGTTATAGGTATAGGATTCTAGAGTACCATAGAGAGACCATAACCCTGGGTGATGAGACTAAAAATGACACATGATGCCCCTATACAAGATCTGACACAAGTTACCCCATCCCAGGTTCCTACACACAATCCTCCCAACCAGCCTTTTGTAGGAGGTCCTGATGAGCACTGATGTAGATGAGGCTATATGATTCTTTTTGTGGATGACACATGACACATGATGTATTGTCCTTATTATTGACAGACTCATGGAATCTACCCTTATTCTTTTGAGACATTATTTTTGCGAGACTTTTTATACATATATATGATCCAGATTTGGTAGGGATTATGTGTCATCGTTTCATTGTTTTTCTTTTATGGATTTTTATGCATATGTATGGACATTATGATATACTGACATGTTTGTGATGAAGGATGGATGCCTATATGATGATATATGCATGAGGTATTATATGGTACTGACATGTTGTGATGCATGGTGGATATGAGTTTCTTGCAATTTATGATACATAGAGTATATGTTATACTGATGCAAGGATGTCTTGCTTATGCATGTATGATGGATTTTTTTTACGTGATGTATGGGCATATACGATATTTATTTATTGATGCACTTGGATATATATGAGGATTTAGATGATGCATGTGCTTATGTTTATGTTTATAAAATGAGTTATAAAAATAATATGTAGAATTATACAAAAAAGATTATGTGTGGTTAAATACAATCTAAATAATGATATAAATGACCTAATATGCAATGTACTACTATAAAATAAACACTAAATGGGATTAAATGAATGCACACTAAAGGAGAACATGTTAACAAATGCATGTTAATGAATGAACCTAAAAGATGTAATGATAAGTGGAAACTAGATGATATGAACCTAATAAATGAACCTAATGAAGTTATCAAATGATTAATTAAAACTAATGAAATGTACCTAAAGACTAACACTTAATAATGAAATCTAAAGTAATAAAGATAAACAATGAATTAATGCAACCTAAAATGATAGATTTAGGGTAGAAAATGCAACCTAGAATGCAATAAATGTAATTAATGAGATATTATAATCAATGCGATTAGTGTGGTTGAATGCAACCTAATAAAATGAAAATACGATGAATGCAACCTAAGATGGATAATAAATTTAATCAATGTAAGCAAATAATGAAAATGAGATAATATGCTACTAGAGTAAGAACGAGGACGTGTGGACATGATGTAGACAAAATGGTGACCATGATGCATGTCCCAGGTGATGATGTAGTTGTGAATGCAATTGAATATAGGAGTGCTCAACAGGACCCGTGCTATGAGATGCCAACTAGGGGAGAAGAAAGTGGGAAAAAACATTCTCACAATCCTAATCCAAGGATTAGAGAAAAGGGAAAAGTAGGTTGGGGATGTTAGGGTAGATGAGGAATTTTGTGATGGGGGAAATTAAATATTCTAAAGCTTGAGAAAAGGGTTATTCCATGATGGAATACCACCATGTAGTGAGCACTTATTTATATATAGCAATATCAACAAATTTCCAGGGTTATAAAGAACTCAATGCCTTGTCAAAGATGTTGCATGGAGTGAGTAAACAAACATGCAAGGATTTCCCCAACATCACGCCTGAGTCACAAAGAAATAGGGTGTATACGATGTTGGGGAACCCACAAGCAATAACATTTCCCAAGTGTACTATGTAAGCACAAAGGATCGCATAATACATGGGTCATATATGACTGACTCACAAGCATAAAAAAGAAAAGATCAAGACCTTGCCTCAGATTTCTCCATTCGCAACGTACCATGATATAAAGGATTGTGGCAACTTTGAGGAGGAGAAACAACCAAGAAGCCAGAAAAAGACAATCAAGAACCAAAGAATACAAATTCAAGACCAAAATAAGCATCCACAAGATGCCTTTTGCTAATGAGAATGATGACTGATTTGATTAGGTCTGACACGAGGAAGGATGCATCCTAAAAGGACTTGTTGATGGGGTATGTTTAATCGGGTATAATAGAATCCTATAATAACATTGAAATATAGACCACAAAGAGTTTGTTAAAGCAATTAGTATTCCCAATATCAAGAAAGAAAGCAAGATAAACAGAAAGCATAAATGATTAATAATGTGAAATCATTTCAAACAAAATGAATATGCAAACCATGTAGTCCTTCCTTGTTGTTCCCCTTCTTTATGAAATGTGGGCTCTCAGAAACAAGTGCTCAATTGTATGCCAACATAAGAATTCAAAGCAATTGTGGTTCTTTTAATATGAGAAACAAGCTCTCTATTTATAAGATTTTAGAGGTTTCAACCAAGAATCCTTGATTGAAGGGATGATTGAATGTGATTGAGGAGTTGAACTCAGAGTGAGTAGGAGTTTAATTATTTTTGGCTACCTTGATTGGGGGGATTGACTAAATGAGGTGGAAGAGCTAACTCAAGCGAGTGAGAGTTCAGCTCTAATTGACTTCCTGGATTGAGGGGATTAGCTGAAGAGGTGGAAGAGCTAACTCAAGTTAGTGAGTGTTCAACTCTAATTAACTTCCTTGATTGAGGGGGTTGACTCAAGAGGTGGAATAAGAGATTGAGTTAGGAGAGAGATTCATGGAGTGAAGAGTTGTGATTGAAAAGCTAACTCAAAGTGAGTGTAAGTTAGGATTTAGGAGCATATTTATGATTTAAATAAATAATAAATTATTTATTTGCATGTGAGGATATTTTATAAATAAATAATTAGTTATTTATTTATGAGAGGAATTATTAGTTTAATTAAATAAATATAATTTATTTAACCATGAGAGGGGAATAATTAGTTTAATTAAATAAATATCATTAATTTAATCATGAGATAGAATTTGATTTATTAATTACACAAATGTAATAATTAGTGAAAGGGGAACATTAATTAAATTTGATTATTTAATTAACTATAAGGAGATAGGGAATAATTAAATAATGTTTAATTATTTAATTATTTTGCAGACGAATATGTGATGAAATATTGATTAGACGTTGAATAATTAAAGTAATTAATTTAAATTACTTAATTGTGAAATTAAAGGGAAATGATGATTTTGACTCTGGAATATAGTAGAATGACGCATATTGATTAAATAATAAAGAATATTTGATAATTTAGGAGGAATGTTAGTAATTTCATTGCGTTAGAGCAATAAGCTATTTTTAAGTGTCTACAATTTTCCCCTCTTTAATACAATGCTTTTTAGGCGTTGTTTCAAAGAATAATTGATAAAAATAATGGCCTAGTGGGAAAATGGTGACAACAAGGTAAATGATGCCCCCTCGAGAGATTATTTATGCAGTAAAGGCATGACTAATATCTTGAAAGAAGACGATGAATGTTAGATGAAATGATGCAAGAAAAGAATAATTAGTAAGAAGTGGAGAATATTGGTAGGTCATGATGACTATTTGATTGGACTTAGAGATTGTGGTTAAGAATCATGTTTGGTTCTAGGATAGACTCATCCTGTATAATACTAGGGACAATATCAAATTTCAGAAATAACATATCCTGTACAAGAATGACCAATAGAATGTTTAGAATTGATCTATAGAAAAGGTAAGAGGGGAGAGAATGAGGATGAATCCTTGATTGAAACTAAATTATAGTAAACAAAGAGCTACCATTTTTAATAACCACATTTAAATTCCAACTCAATTGAACAATATCTTTCATCATTGAGCCACTTTTTTTTTTACAAAATTGAATACCATCATACCTAGTTATTAAAGATCTAGGCACGACTATCCTTTTACATTCTAACAAGCACTTTGAACAGACAAGGAATGTGGGCTGATAAATCTAGGTTGGGCATTAAGACTCGAGATATGTACAATATATCACAATTGATTTATCTATTGCAAGCCCTGCAATTAGATACCACATGTAGTTGTGAAGGCTCTTACCACAAACATCCAAAATGCCCTTTTAAGATTTCTCAGTCAACATCCCGTAGAAAAGAGACAAGAAAAGATAAGTCATGAACCATCATGAAACCTCTAATCACTTAGGTAGAATCATGGAGATGCATAGGAACATTAATTGCAAAAATCAAGACATAATAAGACCAACTAGACTCAACAAGTAAGAAGCCATACTGATTTATGTGTCTGTGTTTTTAATAGTTGTTTAGGACATTGAATTTTGACATTTTGTTGATGTTATCAGATGAAGTATAGGGTACCCCATATAAAATTACTGTGTGTGTGTGTGTGTGTGTGTGTGTGTGTGTGTGTGTAGTCTTGACAAAAGACTATGCTATGGGACTGTATTGAGAGATGAGACAGTGTGATCAATCTGACTGAGGACCTACTAATCAATTTGATTATTTTGACTTGGTTTTGTTGAAGCTCAAATCTGTTGAATGACATTGTTTAATGCCTGTTTCAAAATGCAAAAGAGCTAAATTGATATCCAAAGAAGATTTATTGCATATTTTCTCAATTTTATGATTTTTTGGTTGTCTGATGACAAATTTTTAAGACTTTTTACAAATGTTTTTGGTCCACCATAGGGTTTGTATGTTTGGAGTCGAGGTATGTGCGACATATCACATAAGTGAAGGACCTTATCACAAACACCCCATACATGGTCACTCTAGATGAATATTTTTAAGTTTTTCAATTATTTTTAAGTTTTTCAATTAGTTTTGAACTTTTTAAAAGATTTTCCAATTTCAAAGATTTTTTTAGGACATTTTTCAAATTTTATGTATTTTTTAAAGAAATTTTAATAATTTTTCTAGGAATTTTTTCTGTGCTTAATGGATCATGACATTGGGTGCCCCCAGTCTAGACATAGTGGGTATTTTATTGCAAAATGGCCATGGTGGACTGACTTTGTGTTGAATATGAGGTGTTTAGGAAAAGGGTTATTGAGAAATCTCAAGCCATGACAGGTTTATTGTGGAACATGGGTGAAATGATAAGTGATACAAGGTTGGAGTCATGATAGATGGTAGAACAACAATCTCTTCACATGGCATCAGATTGTCTAGTTTTCACTGCTTGACTTCATAAATGAATCAATAAGTAGGTTCATATCTCAACTCAAGGATTGGACATCCTATTTGAGTAGCTATCTTTCTTGTTATGAAGGCTCATTCAATCATCAACCTAGACACGTATTGCTTGAAATGGGTCTGCACAATATATGTACTAAGTGCCTACTCAAGCCATGCTATCTCTTAAGCTACAATAACAAAGACTTTAAAAAATATATATTCTATGGCTGCGGGAAATAAATGCTTCAAAAGTAACTTAACTAAAGCACTAATGTTGAGTAAGATGTTGATGTTGAACTCTATTAGAAATTAATCTTTCCTTGGTGAAACTATGTAATTAAAGGATAAACTAGGGTATCCTTATTTGTATTTGTCCTCTAGTCCAAGTAGGAGGACATGTCACATTTTTGTAATTCCAATAAGAAAATTTGATATTCCTCCTTAAGAGGAATCACCCACTTGACACACACATAATGTGAATGTGGCATTCATAAAAAATAGGAGTTACATGAAAACTCCTCCACTCATCTCTATTTAAGAGATGCCTCCTCACACTCTTGCTCAATAATCTTCTCTATTCTCTCACTTCTCCTCACATTCTCAAAGTTGGTCTCACTATTGTAATGAGATTATTGCTCTATTTCTCTCTTCTTCTTTAGGCCTTTTGCCTCATTCATATTATACACAAGGGGTTTTTTCTTATTTTTTCCCCTTTCAAAATTCTTGTGTACTTGTCTTGGTCTTGGAGCATTTTGGTGATCTTGGTGTTTAATCTATTGAAGGAAAATCTCTCTCTCTCTCTCTCTCTCTCTCTCTCTCTCTCTCTCTCTCTCTCTCCCCTTGTATTTGGTAAAACTCTTCTTTTTGCACATTTTCTTGGATTCTTTCCTTATCACTTTTCCATTTTTTTTATGTTTCTAACATGGTATCAGAGTTGGTTTAATCCTTGTTTTGAGTGTGTATGCAGGAATAGTTGAAAGATATCTTCGTTGAGGAGAAGAAAGAATATTTTTTGTTGATCTAAATCTTGTTTGCAAGGATTTCTTTCATTCCTTTTTGCTAATCTAAATGTTTTCATATATATTTCAAGTTTTTTTTTTTAAATAGTTATAATCTCTCCCTCTATCGGGCAACCGCAAGGGAAGATTTTAGATTCGCATGTTTTGTTGTTTATTATTAAATCTAAATCTGATACTAATCACTCCCTTTGTCGGGCAACCACAAGGTTTTCTCTTGTTCATGCAGTTTCATTCATTTATATAACTTTCTTGATTTCCAACAACTTTATTTGCTATATATCTGCTTATCTAACTTGTTTTTTACAAGATTTACATTATATTTCATATTCATGTCTCTGTTTTTAATATATATATATATATATATATATATATATATATATCAGAGTTCTTCTAATTTCTAACTACTTTCTGTTCCTACAGATTTTTCTCTCTCTATTTTTATTACATCTCTGGTTTATATATTTATTTGTAACTAATTTCCTTTGGTTATATTTTTTTATTAAAATCTTTGCTCTTTATTAAAGATTTTAATCTCTACTAACAACTATTATCTCTTATTCATATATATCATTTTGTAGCCCATACATTCTCCCTTGCGCAACTTTGTATTCTATTTGCATTGGTCTTCTTTGTGCATTCTTAGCAACAAATCTTCAAACTCTTATTCATCGCAGCCCTTCAAACATTAATACTTAGCGCAATAAGAGCATTCAACGCAACTTCCTTTATATATCATAGCGCAACCTTATTTCTTCTAGCGCGACACTTACCTAGCTTTCTCCCCTCGCTTTACCTTCATAATTATGCAACTTCTCTTTGTTTATAACTTATAGCTTTTTGCAGTTTTGTTTTGTAAAAAAATTGAGAAGATCTATGTTCACAGGCGGTGTGAATTTATGGTCCTTACACTATTATTTGTATTAGTGCATTCATTATCCTGTAAAGCACTCAAAATTGAGGATTTCAGAAGGCCCAAAATGCACTAACAGATTGGCATTCCAAATTGATAGCATGGTGGTTGTGTTTCTTTGATCTCCAAAAAAATTTCCAAGCATATATCTTATTTGTGAAAGAGCACATATTCATTGATTTGATCAAAGCCTTCTAAAACATAGCACGTGGGTTCTTGTTCTCTCTCTAAAGCAGCAACATCTTCTTGGCTTTATTTTCCTCCAGCGGTGATAGAATACATTATCTGCGAGTAATTGGCCTTTCCTTGCGCAACATTAGTCAGAGGATTCAGTGGTATCAGTCTTCATTCAAGCTCTGTGGTTTCAATTTATTATTCTCTATTTTCAATCATCATATATCAGTATTTATTCTCTTTAACATTTTTTTTTGTAAGCTGCAACTAGGAATTCAATTTCCTCTATTAGTGTTTTGTCAAAAAAAATTTAAATATTCTCTGAGTTTATAACCGATATCTTTGGTTTATTGTTTATTCAATCTTTGACTCATTTATTATTTTTATAAATCTGGTCAAATCTTTATATACATTAAAAAAAATTAATCGTTAAAACATTTTTTCAGTTTAATATCTTTTAATATCGCTTTAACCTTATATCTTTTATATCAATTCTAACCATATTCCATTGTTGTTTTGTTATTTCATTACATTATAAAAAAAATTCACCATTTAAATTAATTTTTTTTTTTCAAATATTTGTTTAACCATTCAAATTGTAAGTTACAATTAGTTAAATTTACTTTCCTTGATATTTATCATCATATATACATTGTAATTCTCTCCATTTTAGTTAATCTCACCATTTTTCTTAATTAATCATGCCATCATTGATTCTAGAGTTTAAATTAAATGGTTCTAACAATTTGATATGGAAATATTTCATTTTGATTATTATTCATAAGAAAGGAGTTTATGTTCTTTAAACAAAGGGGTAATCATTCTTTTTATATATTAAGCTTCTCGCTTATTCTCATGTTTAACATCCAGTTAAACTGAACTTCTCCTTGTAATTCTATTTAATGTTAACTGTTTATTTTCTTCTTTACTCAATTCTAATTTATTTTCATTTACTTTTGTTGGGTATGATGAATCTACTAAAGGTTATAGAGTTTATGGTCCTATTACTAACAAGGTGCATATTGCAAGAGATGTTGTTATTGTAGAAAATGAAGTGCATGATTGTGAACCAAGGTCAAAGATGATGAATTTAAAGGGGGTATTATTGAACTCATGGAGGACCAACCTCCTATTCTAAACCCTACTACTAATGCACCTATTTCTATTCCTACTAGTATTAAAAATGATGATGATGATGCTAAGAATATATCTACTCCACTTAGTGATAATTTTTACTGATGATGATGATAATTTTGTTCATGATGATAATGATATAATTACTCCTCATAGTGATATTTCCATTACTTCTAAAAGAAATCCTAAATGGTTTAAAGATTTACTTAATGAAGGTGATGATTATATTACTAGTATGGGTGGACTTAGACCTAGGAGACTTAATTATTGTAATTATGCTTTGATGTCTTCTCTTATGCATTCTAAAAATCCTCAAACTTTTTCTCAAGCTAAAAATCAAATTGATCATTATTCTTTTATTTCACTCATAGATCTTTGTTAGAATACTTCAGAGATAACTGAGAGGGGGGGGGGTGAATCAGTTATCAACAACTTTAAATCTTTTGTACTTATTAATCCAGATTGATATAAATTAAATGCACATTTAGATAACACATTACACAACACATCAATTTGGTTATGGGGAAACCAAATGGTAAAAACCCCGGTGGGAATTAGTACCCACAAAGAACTATACTGTTTGTAGTAATCCCTGTTAAAAGATATTTCAACCCTGTTAGGAGTTGTACAATACAATGCAGTAGTATAGTGACCTGGTTAAGGGTCTAACCCTGTTAGGAGTCTTTTGTAATAACCTTGTTAGGGGTGGAGGACTCACTGTCCAAGTGGTGAAGGATACAACCTTCTAGTTATTTGATACACATTGTATCAACAAGGTGAACTGTTGTTTGTGACACTGCTTGTCTGATCAGTTCTATTTGTGCATCGATGCTTTAAACTCTTGTAAAGCACTACAACAATCTTATCTGTATTAGGAAGGCTTCTACTTCAATATCTATATTATCAACATATGATAAATATAGCTCTACTGCTTTAACACTCTGTTATGCTTTTCTAATCTCTAGCTTTCGCAACTCTTCTTATCACAAATGACCTTCTATAAGTACATACTCCAAGTATGAGATCATGAGACATGTTAGACAATTCTTCATAACATCCTTGTCAGCTCTACTAAGCACACAAGCATAATTACAACCGTGCAAGTACAAACTGAATGGACGCGTCGCTTTACTAAGTCGGCTTCACCAATTTAACCATAACTTTGTAATATTCTTGAAATATGTTTGGCGCATTTAGATTAATATCAACAACTCATAACTCATCATGAATATACACACGCATATCCTAAAGATAGGTGCAACTTGATCAACACGTTACATACGTTGGCCTTAAACCGTTACTCCTCCAGAACTGTAACCGTCAATAACAGAATTACATATCTTTACTAAAACATCATATCTGGGTTTGTGTGTATGAAAATAGCATAGTAAACATGTCAACAACATGTATCTATCTATGCTGATCTTCATGTCATCGTATGGATAAGTACATACAGAAGTACTACTGTGTATTATATGTTGTCATCAATGACAAACATACAATCAATCAACTGTTCAGAATCAAATCTTCAACAATCTCCCCCTTTGGCATTGATGGCAACATATGATAAAAACAATTTTTGTTCATGGTGTGTTCTTTATTTTACAATCTTCTCAATATCCTCATCAAAGATTCATCTACACTGCTGTAGTTATACAGACTATGTATACTCCCCCAGAGTATAAGCTCCTTGTATGTGTTCCTTGTTTTTGCTCTTTGTTTGTGTTCTTTGTTTTTAGTACATACTCCCCCATTGACATCAATGGCAAAGGGTGTCATAAACCATTATACATAGGTACTACTCCAGAAGTAGAGTAGTCAACCATTCATCAGTCACACAGGACTGATGTACTTACTGATTTCTCTAATCAGACTTAGGAGAGAGAATTACTCCCAACTTCTCCCTTAGATACTCAAAAGTATCCTTTGCTAAAGGCTTTGTGAAAATGTCTACTAACTGATCTTTTGTGCTTACATAGTCCAATGTCACTTCCTTTTCTGTAACTTTTTCTCTCAGATAATGGTACTTGATCTCTATGTGTTTTGTCTTTGTGTGCATCACAGGGTTCTTAGACATGTTAATATTACTGGTGTTATCACAATGAATAACAATAGGATAGTCAACCTGAATACCAAAGTCTTTAACCATCTGCTTGATCCAAACAATTGTTGTACAATTC
>MU225976.1:323002-350552 GCA_018584345.1 Thuja plicata
GATACCAATTGTTAGAATACTTCAGAGATAACTGAGAGGGGGGGGGGGGTGAATCAGTTATCAACAACTTTAAATCTTTTGTACTTATTAATCTATATTGATATAAATTAAATGCACATTCAGATAACACATTACACAACACATCAATTTGGTTATGGGGAAACCAAATGGTAAAACCTTGATGGGAATTAGTACCCACAAAGAACTATACTGTTTGTAGTAATCCCTGTTAAAAGATATTTCAACCCTGTTAGGAGTTGTACAATACAATTCAGTAGTATAGTGATCTGGTTAAGGGTCTGACCCTGTTAGGAGTCTTTTGTAATAAACCTGTTAGGGGTGGATGACTCACTATCCAAGGACTCACTATCCAAGTGGTGAAGGCTACAACCTTCTGGTTATTTGATACACACTGTATCAACAAGGTGAACTGTTGTTTGTGACACTGCTTGTCTGATCAGTTCTGTTTGTGCGCCGATGCTTTAACCTCTTGTAAAGCACTACAACAATCTTATATGTATTCTAAAAGCTTCTACTTCAATATCTATATCATCAACATATGATAAATATAGCTCTGCTACTTTAACACTCTGCTCTGCTTTTCTAATATATGGCTTTCGCAACTCTTCTTATCACAAATGACCTTTTATAAGTACATACTCCAAGTATGAGATCATGGGACCTGTTAGAAAATTATTCATAACATCCTTGTTGGCTCTACTAAGCACGCAAGCATAATTACAACCATGCAAGTAAAAACTAAATAGACGCGTCGCTTTACTAAGTCGACTTCACCAATTTAACCATAACTTTGTAATATTATTGAAATATGTTTGGTGCATTTAGATTAATATCAACAACTCATAACTCATCATGAATATACACACGCATATCTTGAAGATAGGTGCAACTCAATCAACATGTTACATACATCGGCCTTAAACTGTTATTCCTCTAGAATTGTAACCATCAATAACATAATTACATATCTTTACTGAAACATCATATCTGGGTCTACGTGTATGAAAATAGCATAGTAAACATGTCAACAACATGTATCTATCCATGTTGGTCTTCATGTCATCATATGGATAAGTACATACAGAAGTACTGCTATATATTATATGTTGTCATCAATGACAAACATACAATCAATCAACTGTTCAGAATCAAATCTTCAACAATCTTTAGTATTCTTTTTATTACATTAGTCTGGGTTTTTTCAATTATAAATTTATTTTCGAACAGGTAATTATGGTCTATCATCTATTTCAAATTAGTTCTCATGTTCACCATTAATAGAGTTTTCTAACTGATATCCATATCATATGTTGCTCTTACATTTATGTCTTCTTTATCTCCAATTTTTTAGGATTATGAGATTATCTTACACTATTGCCTTCATGAGTATTATTACTGATTTTATTGATGAGCTTGAATTAATCTATTTGCACATAGCTGCAATTTATGCTTTTAGAGCATCTCTTCATGCACATAGATGCATTTTATGGCTTTATACCATGTGTTTATATTCATTTTGTTCCATTTGTAAGTTGCACTGGGATGCACTTACTTCAGTTGATGTTGATCAAATTGTTCCATTTGTAAGTTGCACTGGGATGCACTTACTTTAGTTGATGTTGATCAACTTGTTTCATTTTTAAGTTGCACTGGGTTGCACTTACTTCAGTTGATGTTGATCAACTTGTTCCATTTGTAAGTTGCACTGGGATGCACTTACCTTAGTTGATGTTTATCAACTTGTTCCATTTGTAAGTTACACTGGGTTTCACGTACTTCAATTGATGTTTATCAACTTGTTCTATTTGTAAGTTGTACCAGGTTTTAGTTGCTTCAGTTGATGTTTATCAACTTGTTCCATTTGAAAGTTGCATTAGATGATTCTTTATTATGTTCCTCAGTGAGAGGATGACTCTTTATTCTGTTCCTCAATGAGAGGATGATTTTTCATGGGTTTCCCTACTGTTTCACATTTTCTTGAAAGTAATATGTTATTACTTCTCATAATCCTATCTTATGGTTCACAATGGTAAAAATGCTTGGAAAATCAGGGATCTTGAGTTAATTTGGTGATTGAGTCATATATTCTACTGATTTATCATTGTCTCTCTCATACTTATTTATATACTAACATGATAATGCACTGCATTCTTCATTTCTTAGATCATGGGTCATGTAGGTGATGGAGTCATGACCCATTAACTTGCAGTGGGATGACTGTCTATGTCCACGTGATTGACACAATGTTGATGCAGGTTTTCATTAGTTGACCTTGTTTGTGGTCATTTGTGTATTAGTATATTTCTTTCATGAGAGCATTGATTAATTCTTTTGTACCAAATTTTTATCATTTTGAAACTTTGAGCATTTATTCTATCTTGATATCATGTTAGCTCCATTGCATTTTGGTGAACACATTACATTTATCTTTATCTCTAACTCAATTTTCACTATGAGAGTTTCCTTAAAATTATACTTTGATTTCAAAAGATATACTAACTTGTATATGAGATTGAATTCTACTTGTGGATAGTTGCCTTAATTTCTTGCTCTATGTTTCAGGTGATCCACCAAGGCCTAGTAAAGACATTAATTCATTTCCACATGTCCTATGTATCACAAGACTACTTGAAGATATGCATATACTTTCACCTGAACACATTTTGAGGACTCGTCCACTCCTCTTGGCTCTACCAAAGCTGCTTGTACATCACATTTCCAGAAGACCACTTGAAAACTTGAAGACAATACAATTTCTACCTTATATTGAAGATCAAGCTGCAAATATTTTCACAAATCCTCTTTCTAGAGAAAAAATTGAATTTCATTGTAACAATTTGGGTTTGATACCCATTGATGTAAGTACCCCAAGTAAAGATTAAAGGGGGTGTTAGAAATTAATCTTTCCCCATTGATGTAAGTACCCCAAGTAAAGATTAAAGGGGGTGTTAGAAATTAATCTTTCCTTGGTGAAACTATGTAATTAAAGGATAAACCAAGGTATCCTTATTTGTATTTTTCCTCTAGTCCAAGTAGGAGGAAATGTCACATTTTTTTAATTCCTTTAATAAGGAAATTAGATATTCCTCCTTAAGAGGAATCACACATTTGGCACACACAATGTGAATGTGGCATTAATAAAAGATAGGATTTACATGCAAACTCCATTTTCCATTTTCTTTTATGTTTCTAACAAACTCGCAATGCTTAACTAACACAAGCTTGGTATAAATAAGGTGTATACTACTCTGCTTGCTTTGGCTGCAATAATAGACAAATACTAGAACTAAAACTATGAGTTGCAAGAAATAAAACTAATTCTACCAAGGATTACTCACCAAGTGGCCCCCCTTGAGTGAGTATCCACAATTCAATTACAGAAGATGATTCTTCAAAACTCCATTATTGCATTCATTCAAGAACAAGTATGATTGTATTCATAAAGCTGAAATAAAATAGAGTACACTATTACAGAATTAGTTATTGCCTCTTACTTTCCACACAAGAGAGTAGTGCTTGATTATAAAAAGGAAACTTAACTACTAACTAATCACACCAAGAGATAAGCTCTTGGCGAATGGAGCGGGGATGGCAACAGTCATTTTTTCCAAACCAGAGTTTCAGACGACACTCTGGTTTTGACTACCAGGGAGGGACAGCCAGACGGTGGCCTTTCAATCAAAGATCTCACCATTCTTTCAACACAAATACCCAAAGAAAAAACTTCAAAGCTTGGCAGGATCTGGAGAGTTTTCGAACGGAGCAGAGATCTCTCTTTAGAAACAAAGATAGCAGAGGCAAACCCCCGGTGGCTCCTGCGAGTTTCAAGGATCTAGAGAAAAGACTGTGGAGGCCCAAGTCGGTGGAACAAATCAAAGGAGACAAAGAGGTAAACAAGATCATAACTCCTCCTGTTTCACCATTTTTACTCATTCAAAATCAGGAATGGATCAACAAGTCTGAATTCTTAAAGGGCAAAGCATTCTTTTTAAAATGGTCGGGTCCATGGCCGGCTTATGAACAAATCAAAGGATGGATTTATCATAATGTAAGTCCAGAATGCACTTTGAAAACCCTCCAGAATGGCTTCTATCTGGCTTTCATTCCCAATAGTGAGGTAAAATTGGAGATCCTCAATGCCGACCCACTTTTCCTTGAGGGTTTGGGGTTGTTCATCAAGGACTGGGCACCAAAATTTGACCCATCATCCCAAAACATGGATGACATCCCCATTTGGATTAACCTCAAAAATCTCCCTCAAGAATACTGGAACATTGAAACCCTGAAAATGATGGGAAATTCCATGGGGAAATTCCTGGATTGGGGGGAGGCCCTCAACAAGAAAGATTTATCCACCTACATTAAGATCTTGATCTTATGGAATGAAGCACGTCCTCTCCCAAAAACCCTAGAACTTAGATCAAGCATGGGGACATGGAAACAGTCCATCAAAAAAACCAGTCAAGAAGATGAAGAAATCAATGTCATTAGAGACATGGGTAAAGGAAAACAACTCTGTATTGTCTGGGAAGAACTCTTAAGGGAAAGAGAGACACTCAACACATATTCAGACATGGGAGCAGCCAAAGGCCCACCAACAAATGTTTCTCCATTTAACATCAAGGAGGCGGGGACTAGCAAGGGGTGCAAAACCCAGGAGATCCCATCCACGATGGGAATACCTTTAAATTTGGTGGGCACTTCTCACACTCCTAGCCTGCAGAAAAAGCTCCCCAAGGACACTACTGATAGCAGTGAACAAAGGATTCTCTCTCTAAGTATTTGGGTTCCTCTGCCAAAGGTGGTGGATGGCCCCAAAATATTGAGCTTTGAACATCAATCCTTTGATAGAACCAATGATTCAGGTAATTGCCATCCCGACAATGTGGTGGGTGAAGATATGGCCTATGCTGTCACTGGCAATCCTCAGAACCAACTGGTGATCAGCCCACTGACCTCAATGGAAAGAATACAAAAGTAGGCACATAGGCCCCAATCTCCAGGAGGGGATCCCAAGCCCATCTTTGAACCTATGTCTAAAGGCATGGAGGAGGACAAAGAATATGTTTTGACCACTTGGTTTGACAACTCGGGGACACTAATCAAGGATATCCCTATTTCACCCATTAGAAATCTGGGAGACTCCTTTGAAGGGGTCAGAGACAGTGGGGACAACTCTCCAAATACCTATGAGAGAAAAGAAGAAGATGAAGTTGATGCTGAGGACTTCCTGGGTCTCTCAGAGCAGCTGGATGTCACAGAGACCAGAAAAATAGAGCAATCAGAATCGGCTTTGGAAAAGGCTGCTCTTGGGGAAAAAAAAAGGGGGAGCAAGCACCCTAAAGATGAGACTTGCCAAGGTGGCAAATGAAAGTGGCCAACGTAAATTGAGATTGGGAAAAGGCAATGCCTTTTCCTAGGAGCAATGAAAATCTTATCTTGGAACGTCAGGGGCTACAATGCCTCTGACAAATGTGGACTGATCAAGCACTATTTTGATTAGGTGAAACCTGAAATTACATTCATCCAAGAAACTAAACTAAAGATAGAGGACAGAAAAAAGTTTGCACTGATATTTCCGAGGTGGAAATGTTTCTTTGTGGAAGCCAAAAGGGCTTCTGGGGGACTGGGCCTAATGTGGAAAGAAGAAGCAGTTTATGTAGAAATTATCCAGCAAAATAAATCTTGGATATGGGCCAAAGAAGACTCTAAACAGCTTCTAAAAAGGATTAACATCATCAATATCTATGGACCAAATAACACTGCTCTTAAGCAGGTGTTATGGAGCGATATTACCAACATAATGAAGGTTCTCCCAAATGAACTTTTCATTCTGGGCGAGGATTTTAATACAATTCTCCACACTAAAGATAAGAAAGGTGGTTAGGGTTGGGTAGGACAAAGCCAATCTGATTTCAGTGACTTCGTTCAAGAGAATGGGCTCATGGAGATAACACTTAATGGGGGCGACTTCATGTGGACTAACCGTAGACTATATTTTAACAACATAGCCAAGAAGCTAGACAGATTTCTCTTTGGGGGAGACTGGGCTACCACAGATTGGATATCCAAAGTGGAGATTCTTCCTATCACGGTCTCTGACCATTTCCCCATCGGGCTGTGCATTCAGGATGACATGGCCCCAGAAAGATGCTCCTTCAAATTCGAAGCCATGTGGCTCAGAGCTGATGGTTTTGACAGGCTGATGCAAAAATGGTGGGAAACTACACCAAAAAGAACTGGAAACAAAGCTTTCATCTTCAGCAAAAAACTCCAATTCATCAAAGAAAAACTAAAAATATGGAACAGGGAAAGCTTTAAAAATATTTTCGTGGAGAAGTTCAAATTGGAAGAAGAACTTAAGGTTTTAAATGAGCAGATTATCATCCATGGCATGACCAACATAGAATTCCTCAAAGAATAGGAGCTTAAGAAGGAGTATGAGGAAATCCTCGCTAGGGAGGAAATCTATTGGAGGCAAAAATCTAGAGACCTGTGGCTCAAAGATGGCGACCGCAATACTAAATTCTTTCACAACTTGAATAAGATTAAAAGAGCTGGAAGCAAGATATTTTCAATCAAGAACCAACAAGGTGAAATCCTTGAAGAGGAACATGAGATCAAGAGGGAGGTAGTGAGATATTTCTCTTATATATTTTGCAGAAATATTCTGCAATCTACCCACTCTGATGAAATCTTTGATTCAATCCCACATTGCATTACCTCTGCCCAAAATGATTCCTTATGAAGCCTACTACTTTGGGGGAAATAAAAAATGCATTGTTTGGCATGGGGGGAGATAAAGCACCAAACCCAGATGGTTTCACGACTTTATTTTATCAACACTTTCAGGATTTAGTTGGACAGGAGATTTGGGAAGTGGTTGAGGAGGCCCGCATTAGCAAGTTCATCATGAAAGACCTTAACAACACTCTCATTGCCCTAATCCCCAAAAAATCTGATACCTCTGGATTTGGTGAATTTTGGCCAATTTCTCTTTGCAATGTGATCTACAAAATCATATCCAAAACTATGGCGAAAGGGCTGAAAATGATTCTCAATTCGGTTATCTCTGAAGAACAAAGTGGCTTTGCACCTAACAGGTCAATTTATGAAGGCATCATAGTAGCACATGAGGCCATCCACACAGTCAGAAAGGCCAAAATAGAAAGAATGTTAGTTAAAATAGATATCAAGAAAGCCTATGATGAAGTGGATAGGGTATTTTTGCTCAAGGTTTTGAAGAAGTTTGGCTTGGCTATGGACTGGGTTGACTGGATTGATGGATGTCTCAATAGTGTTCGATTATCAGTCTTAGTCAATGGTATCCCACAAGGGTTCTTCAAGACATGTAAAGGCATTCAGTAGGGGGACCCTCTCTCCCCCTTCCTCTTCATCATTATGGCAGAGGCCCTTGGAAGATTGATTAAGGGAAAAAGAAATGCAGGAGTTTGGAAAGGCATCAAGGTGGCTGCTAGAGAACCAACACTCTCTCATCTGCAATTCACGGACGATACATTCCTTGGAGGGGAAGCCTCATGCAAGGAAGCCCAGATTATCAAGAACACTTTGGACACCTACACTGCTACTTCGGGCCAACATGTAAACTGGATTAAATCTGAAATTTATTTCTTTAACACTTCTCCCAAATGTTAGCATGAAATATACAGAGTTTTGGGCATGAGGAAAGGCACTCTCCCTTCAAAATTCCTTGGGATTCCCCTCTTTGAAGGTGCAGGTAAAACATAAATCTAGAATGATCTCAAGGTAGCAATATCAAACAAGATGACCGACTGGAAAGGCAAATGGCTTTCATTTGTTGGTCGAATTCTAATGCTAAAGTCTGTCATTTTAGCAATGCCAGTTTTCTCAATGTTTTATCTTAGAATCCCCAACAATGTCATCAACACAATTGGAAAAGGGATGCAAAGATTTTTCTAGAGTGGGTCAGGGTAGGAAGATAAAATTCCCCTACTTGCATGGGACAAGATCTGCAAACCCAAAGGTAATGGGGGTGAGGGAATTAGAGACTGGCAGCATATGAACACTGCACTTGGGGCTAAACTGATATGGGACATTTAGAAAAAACAAAATAGTATGTGGGTGAGAATAATCAAAGCTAAATACCTTGGTAACAGGAGGAAAATTGAATTATAACAATTAGAAATCTGCCCCGGGGATCTGCTATGTGGAATTTATTACTCTCTTGTAGATCTATCATCACAGATCACATATCCTGGAAGGTGGGTAATGGCCATCTTGCAAAATTTTGGGATGACTCATGGTCCGGTCTTCCAGCTCCAAAGGACCATGGGGATTATCATGATCTTCATAATTACTTCACCAATAAATGGGGAGAACACATCTCTGACTATATTGAACTTCATCCAGAGGAACAGGGAAGAGAATGGAGATGGAAATCAGTGGAGTAGGAAAACTTATCAGAAGGGCAAAAAGGAGAATGAAAGAATTACTGAAAGTAAGACATACTCTCTTCACTTCAAAAAATGACAGTATTATATGGTGTGCAGCCAAAAAGGGGGAATATGCTGTGAAATTGGGTTACCAAATTCTAAAGAAGGAAGATAGGGAGGAACAATGGCTAGTAAAATTATACTGGAGTAAAAATTTCCTCCTCAAGGCAGGGGTATTCACATGGCTGGCATCCAGAGGAAGAATCCTAATAGGGGAGAGAAGAAAAAGGCTAGGCATGTTGGGGCCCACAAAATGTATGATGTGTGAAGAAGCGAAAGAAGATGTTGATCACCTTCTGGTAAATTGCACATGGCCCGAGCACATTGGGAAATGATTCAACACAATTTGGGATGGCAAGGTCCCCTACACAACACCCTTTGTGCAATGTTGATCGGCTGGCCCTCAAAACCCTCCAGATCTCGCCTTGATGCTATATGGGATATTAGCCCCTCAGTAGTGCTGTGGGAACTATGGAAAGAATAGAATCATAGGATCTTTAAAGATCAGAAGGAATCCCTTAATCAGATTAAAAGCAGGATCAACACCTCAATTGAGGAAATCATGACAGTTTCAGCAAACAACAAAACCTTGAGATGTCCATTTACTAAGTTGGATAGTAGAATCCAAAATTTGTTGCCAGGCATTAAAATTAGATCCTGGGGTGTTCATGCCAGATCCAAAAAAGTTAGAAGGGGTAAAGTGGGAACCGCCCGATAAGAATTAGACCAAAATCAATTTTGATGGTGCCTCCCATGGCAACCCCGGTGTATCAGGTGCAGGGGCCATTGCATGGGAAACATCCTTGCATTTGAATCAAAAAGGTTAATCAAAGGCACAAATAACATGGCAGAAGTGCAGGCGACACTACTGGGAATCAAGCTGGGTTTAAAGCTCGACATAAAAAATCTACATTTGGAAGGAGATTCAGCAGTCATTGTGGAGGCAATTCAAAAATGCCATATTTGGGCATGGCACCTCCAAGCCCACATCATGCACATCACCAATCTTATAAAGGTTTTTGAAAATTTCAAAATTTCACACATCAGATGAGAAGGAAATACTGATGCTAATAAACTATCAAACTGGGCGGCCAACTTTCACAAGGAAGGACACAAACAATTTGAAGATTTCACAAATCTCACATTATCATAGCTGGGCAAATGTTTTTAACAATTAAAAATTCTGTAGGCCTTTGGGGAGAATAGATCATGTGCTTGAATGCCACCTAATCATTCAAAACATAGGGGCACTAGGCAAAGGACATTGGATGGATTTGAAAATTGGCGGCGGGTGATGTCAGCCTAGGACATGCCATAATCCACGATCATGCAAATTAGTGAGGTAGAAATATCTCATAATTCAAAACATGATTATAGGATCCCTCAGCCCTTGGCACATTTTAATCTGCCTGATTCACATGTGTGAAGCCATGTGATATGGAAACATCATTAAAGGCTAAGGTTAAGTGAAGGGACGGGCATTCTGGAGCAACTTTATCTATCAAATCAATGCAACGAATCTGAGCAGCTATAAACCATTACCCATTACTACTCTTAATTAAAGTTTTAAACTTCTATTTTTTAACTAATCTTTCTATTCCTCTCCCAATTTTCTTGTCAAATGCAGAAGGTCGAGACCATGGAAGCAACATTCACTCTGAAACTGGGGAAATACAAGCAACAAAAGGGTTTCTTCACGGAGGTCAAAGTGGAGTGAATCAGGAAACTCCTCTGTTGGTCATCAAAGGATCTCGAAGATGCAATCTTAGACACCTTGGGGCCCATCTTCATGGAGGCTAGTCATAGGGGAAGGATGAATGTGGACATCACATCAATGATTCTGGCATGGGCTCTCGAATTGGACATTGATCATGATGAAGCTCACAGAGTTCTACAGGAGCTTTTCATGGAGGATGTCCTGGTAGGCATGGACACTTTTCTAGAATGGGCTTGGCTAGGATTGGGATTTAACATAATGGAGGGCATAGCAGACGAAGATAAAGACCATGTGCAGGGAATCATTCCATTTGTGCGTTGGCCATGGGGGCTGAACAAAGACGGATATAAGATGGATTGTTTTATTGGGTGAGAATCCATCAAGGTGGCCATCAGAGAATGTCTGCCACCTCTGGGGCTTGTGGAGGATGTTATGAACCCAATTGTCCCACAAAGGAGGAGGACTGAGAGGAACAATCGCAGGCCGCGGGTTGCCTAACTTTTTAATGTGATGGGCAAGTTTTTTTGGAAATATTATAACTACTATAGCATGGCACCAATTTTGGGGACACTAGCTAGGCAGAAATGTTTCTTCATGTATAATGATTGTGTCCTTATGGTGTTGATGTGGGCAGAAGGAAATGGCAGCGATGGGATCTGTAGAAAGATGACATAAGATGCAGACTTGATGCTTAGACAGATTTTCTTTTGGCAAGCCCCGCGAAACTATGCAATAGGGTTTATTTACTGTCGGCTGCTTATAGTTATTATCGGGTGATTATTTTTGGCTCACCCACCCTATCTGCTACTATTGTCTTTTTGGCTGGGAAGGGGGAAGCATAAACGTTGGTCTTTTGTTTATTGTTATAGGGGACAATAGCTATTAATGGGTGATGAAAATGTTTCCACCCACGTATTGTAACTCTAAAGAAGTTTATCACTATATCATACTTGAAATGTATTTCCTTTTATATCAATCAAATCTCTGAATATTACCGATAGAAAAAAATTAAAAAAAATCACACCAAGAGAATAGGTGGATATGTTATTGCAACTAAGAAGTAGGAGAAAAAACATCCATAAAAGTAGGAACAAGAAATTATTCAACGTGCATAAAGAATAGATTCAATTCCCACTACTTCCTATATTTTCTCAGCATTAAGGACGTCCTCTTGACTCAATCTTCTCTTGGATGTCACCAACTTTATCCTAGAGCTAGTTTCAACACCATTCCTTTAGTTGCAGTATTGGGTCTCCATGAATAATCACACAGGCACTTGATCATTCATGCTTCCTTCAATGAACTAATCTGCATCATAAATGCTTAAAAAGGACAAGATGACACATATACAATATAAAATGCAACACATATTCATTCATCATATGATTAACTATCCATTGAGACATAACTATAGATTATCATATATGAGTATATTGCATAGCATTTAAAGGGTATTAATGTTCAACCATATTTATCCAACTTATAAAAGTCTGAACCAAGAAGCTAAAGTTTATATGGTTGCAGTCACTGACCCAACCAAACAGTAAACAAGTCTTAAGGGTATGAAATAAAGAGTAGTGAACAAGAAATAAATCAAATTAAATACTATCCTAGACTTAGAAAAATGTTATCAAAATCATGACAAATATTCATCCCATCTTTTCCCCCTACTAAGACTAGTGATGGTCCTCTGGCATTAAGAAATTCCTAATTTTTGCATTCATTCTGAAATCTCCAATGTCAGTCTCTCCACCACTATTGCTTCCTATGTTCCAATAACATCCCTTGTTGTGTTCCAACTTACTCAGCCTATTTCTTTCTAGTTTCTCATCCAATTCATTATCAACATAGCTATAAAGAGGCCACATAAGAACAAGAGGCTGAAAGGTTAAAGGAAACCAGTGCTTTGGCCTTACCTGTCTTCCTAGGTGTATGTACTTGGGAACACATTGCATTTCTTCCCTAAAATTGATCAAGTTGTGAGGCTTAGCTTTCCTCGATAACATAGAGAGAATTTCCCATCATTGCATTATTCCTATAGGAAACCTTTTCCCTTCATGATAAGGCATTCTGTCAAAATCCCTATAAACTTGTTCCCTTATGTCAAATATTTTGACCCTGAGCTCTGGATGATTGAAACCATATGTAATGTGTAGCTAATCAAAGTACATAGTTGTAGGTTTACTGCTCTTTGGTCATAAAGGCAAAGCTACAGTCCTTTCCTTATCTCGATATCTCCTCAATTGGTAACCAAAGTTAATATCATTCCTGGCCCAAGACACTAGTGTAATAAAAATGTATCTCACCAATAAACAGTAAAGAATTCCCCTCAGCATCTTATAGTATAGCATAGTTATGGAGATAAAATTCACATTGTAGATTTTACATCAATTCAAGGGCTATCTTGAAAAGGTCATGGAATTCTTTGGAATTCTCAATACTAGGGTCAAGGTCGCTAAAAATTCTCATTAACTTAAACAAAAGGTATTGTTCCTCTAAACACAATGCATAGATCCTACAGGTGGTCTACACTCCATCAATTTAGGAATCATTTTACTAATTGTATCCAGTTTATGCTTTAGGTGTTCTACCTCTTGTTTTTGCTTTTCAATTTCTTTTTGCATCCTAGCCTTTTCCAATTCCCATATATTGCATTCATATTGTACATACTTATAATAATCCATAGAAATTGAATGGCAAGTTAAATGTTTGGGAGGTACATGACTGTCATCTAGTCTCTTATTAGTTGAACTACTGGCTTCTTCTACATTTCTCACCCCTAAATTGATCTTTTCTACTGCCTTTATAGGAGGCGGATTCCAAATCACTAATTTCCATGAACTAGTTTGGGGTTATTCAGGTATTTCCAGCTTAACAGATGTAGTGGCCAAGTCCTTTAATCCTTTAAAAATCCCCCCATCTAGGGATGAAATTATTTCCCCTCCCTGTTGTTCATACATTTCCTTAAGAGGTGCTTCATTAGGAACTTCCTCTCCCACATCATTGCAATCCCTTAAAGGACTACCGACATCTTCTCTTTCTAAAGAATGTGGCTCATCTTTAGATTGTTCCTCTTCAAAGATATTGAGTGTAGGAATTTCTTCTTGAGGTAAAATAGGGTTGTCAGCATCTTATGTCATTTCTTTTTCCTGAATTCTCACACTTATCCTTACTGGAATCTCTGCAGTTGTTGTAGGAATGATCTTTTGAGACTTCTTCATGTATGTTTTGGCTGTAGGAGACCATGCAATAGGGGAAATAATTATTGTGCTTTTCCTTTTCTTGGAACTAGTGGTAACAGATTCGAGAGTCTGATCAATTTCCTTCTCTGGCGCTTCCTCACTTATTTTTCCTTTCCACTTTTCTTCCCTACTAGTTTCCCTAGTATCCACAGGAGTTTGTGACGCTAAAGGAACTTCTTTACCAATTGTTTTATCAATAGGGGATTTTGTGCTGCAAGCTATAACTATAGGTATTTTGGCTATATGAGGAACTTATGAATTAGAAGGGTCAATTTTTTTCTTAGAGAATCTCCTAGGAGTTCCTATTTGTTCTATAATAGCCCTTCTACTAGGCCCTACATCCCGTAATCAAACTTCCGTGGATGAGAAAAATTCATCCCATCCCATGGGTGATACATCCCCTAAAGACATTTCAACTAATAATTTTACCAACCCATGATTTTCTACAATATTTTGTTTTCCCTTTTTAACCTCCTTAGAACTCAAAGATAACAGAGAATACAAGAAATTGGGTACATTCATTTGATGACAGAGTCTCAAATGACTCGATCATTTAAAATGTAATACATGCAAACATGAAAAATGGTCTTTACAGGTCAAATAACTGATGATATAGGTGGCTAGCTAAGATTATGGTTAAGGTAGAGACAACCTTCTAGTTCCTTGCTTGTCTACCTCCAGCCGAGGGTCTCCTCTTATTGTGAATTCCACTCTGGCTAACCTGACGTCATGACCATTTGGGTATGGCTCACCTACAACTGGTAGGCCATAAATTTATTCTATCCTTTCTTATGAAGAAACAACTCTCATCCCTCTTACCAGATCTTCACCATCATTCAATTTATTTTAAAATTTGAAGGCAATCACTTCGTCATAGTCGTTCAACTCGAGAAAATAGCTTAACCACCCAATATTATTGAAAGCCTTCAAAATTGCTTGATCCTATAGTAAGACCGTGTGATCAATTGGATCATGGTGGATTGGTGAGCCACACATTGTGAGAATTATTCACTCAAATTCCTCTGTCAACTCATTTTTCTTCTTCTACAAATACCCTTACCAAAGACGCAAACCCTACTTCTGCAAATACCCTTTGCTCAAAACTTCCTAGACCATATTTAGAACTTTGGAGAACAAAATTCTAGGTGCAATAACTGATATAAAAAAGAAATAGGAATGACACGCTCGACTATGAGTACAAAAATATAATTACAAAGTTGGTAATAAGAATTTTGAAGTTTTCAAATCCTCACACGTATCAATCAAGTCACTGCGTACTAAGGCTATGGAATAATTATGATAATGACATAAATTATTGGTTTCTTTTTGGACAATTAAGACAATTATTTGACCCTTAACTCTTTAGGCAACATGAAAATGTGTACTTGGACACATGTCATAGGAAAAAAGGTGGTGTATGACATAATATAGCCCCGCCCCCTACTAAAAGGTTGTCGTGTGTCCACACATGCGAAATCATTTATGGTGAACTTATAATAAATGTAATATATGAATATATAATATCTACATCATGAATCAATAAACAAATCAAGTGGTGAAATAAATACATGTGCATGCCTGGAAGATCGACGCCAAATGTATGTATCAATTCATAAATTTGTTGTGTTGACGCGTGCTTTAAGTACGACTGAGTAAGAGGGTGAAGTGGATTTATGAGTGGCATGAAAGACATGTACAATGAGATGGAATTGAATAAATTATTATGGATAAAAAGGTTCCCTTGGTAAAAGGAAACATTTATTATGATTTGGATATCATGTCAACATTAAAGACAAGATGTTAGCGGAAAGATAGCACATTCGGTTGCAAGAAGTGATGATTGTTATGGAGTGTTGAATTATTGTAGGAACTCATCCTTAGTGGCTGGTTTGTGGTATAGAAAAAGACTAAGTCCATTGACTAACAAATTGAACTAGAATGGATCAATTGGTGTCAACTATACAGTTTCATTATCAAACACATTCTCAATTTTATAGGGGCCTAACCATCTGGTAGTTAACTTGCCTTGATTCTCTTGGAAATGTGAATCATTTAACAATGCCCAGTCATCAGGAAAAAAACTCTTGGATTTGATGTGATTATCATGGTATTTATTTCTTTGTAGTTGAAATACCTCAGTGTGTTATAGGGTAGATTTCCTCATCTCATCTAGTGCATTTAATTGCAAGAGTATGTCCCTTTGTGCTGCAGGAAGATCAATATTTAGCTCCAAGGCCGTGCAAAGAGTTTTATGTTCAAATTTAATAGGCATCGTGGTTGACTTTCCACATAACAACTATAAGGGTGTGAACCATGTTGTAGTTTTCCAAGTAATTTTGTAAGCCCATATGACCTCAGGGAGTCTTCTACTACAATATTTCTTATGCAGATGGACCTTTTTTGTGAGGATAAACTCAATCTCCCTATTAGTTATCTCGGCATGTCCATTTTCTTGAGGGTGATATGGACTAGACTTCCCGTGAATTATATTATACTGATTCATCAAGCCAATAATCAGAGTATATATAAATTGTGCTCCTTGGTTTGCCACCAATTCCCTTGGAACTCCATACCTAGTGAATATTTCTTCATATAAGAATTCAGAAATCCTGTTCTCTCTAGTAGGCTTCATATCCCTTACCTCAACCCATTTTGTAACATAGTTAGTACACAAAAAAAATGTAAGAATTTTCACTAGATGGGGGATAAATTGACCCAACAAAATCATGCCCCCATTTATCAAAAGGTGTGACTACTACCTATGGGCATAAAGACATTTCATTCAATTTTGTAGGCCTACCCATTCTCTACACCTGTCACATTTCATGTATATCTTGTTGCATCCTTGTGTAATGTAGGCCAGGTGTATCCGACTATCAACACTTTCATGGTTGTCCTCTTTGCTAAAAAAGGACCTCCACGTGGTTCATCAAGGCATGATTGGAGGATATCATATGTTTTATCCTCACACACACACACACATCTTCTCATCACCTAATCAGGGCCAGTGTAAAATAAACAATTTGAAATCCAAGAAAAGTTAAAAAAATCTCCCTACTAAGAGCCTCTTTTCGTTTGGTGAAAAGTAGGGGGGTATCTTGTTAGAGGCTAAATAGTTTGTTATGTCTGCATACCATGGCCTCTTAGTAGAGATAGAGAATAAATGGTCATCTTGAAAGCCATCATTAATGACTCTGGAATCACCAACATTTTGTAGTCTAGAAAAGAAATCAGCTACCACATTAGCTTTATCAGGCTTATCTACTATGGTGAGGTCAAATTCTTGCATTAAAAAAAGCCACCGTTCTAACCTTCAAATTATTGTAGGTTTGGTCATCAAGTACCTAATGATTGCATGATCAATATGAACAAATATCTGATACTCAATTATATAATGGTGGAATTTGTTAAGGGCATAGATTATAGCTAGCAACTCCTTTTTTGTGATAGTGTAGTTTAATTTAGGTCCTTGCATGTTCTTACTGAAGAAATATATAGCATTTTCTATAGCACTGTCCGTCTGTCCTAAGATGACTCCTATAGCATAGTCTGATACATCAATGTGTCTATGAAATGGTATTGACCAATCTAAACCTTTTAGGATAGGTGCTTGAGTGGGAAGAGATTTCAACTGTAGGAAGGATTCATCACAGGCTGCAATCCATTAGAATTCTAAGTCTTTTACAAGAAGATACATTGGGCCATCCATTTTGTTGAAATACTTTATGAGTCTCCTATAGTAACCATCACACCCTAAGAAAATCCTAACATCCTTCTGCCTTGTTGGTGTGGTTAGATTAAGGATAAATTCTATTTTGGCAGGGTCCACTTGTATTCCAATCTCATATATATAGTGCCCTAGGACTTCTCACTGTTCAAAGATAGGTTATGCTCTTCACACCTTTTTAGAACTTTTCCAAGATTGGTCAATGATTCTTCATACATATCACCATATGTTGCAAAATATCCATGTAGATTTCCATGCAATCATGGGAAATATAGGAAAAGATACTAATTACTGCTCTTTGAAATGTTGTTGGTGCATTATAAATCCCAAAGGGCAATACAAAGTATGCATAGGTTCCCCATGGATAGGTAAAATTCATTTTTTCTTGATCTTTAGGAATAATCCTAATCTGATTGTACCCACTAAACCCATCTAGGAATGAAAAACATTTCTTATCTACTAGGGAGTCCAAAACTTGATCAATGAAAGACAAAGGAAATTGGTCTTTCTTGGTGGCATTATTCAGCTCTCTATAATCGAGACACACCCTCCATTTACCTCCTTTCTTAGGAACTATCACTAACGGAGAAATCCACTAGTTATCTAATATGGGGTATATGAAACCAACATTGAGTAATTTTTGTAATTTAATTTTAACTATTTCCCATAGAGCAGGATTGACTCTTCTTTGAAACTATCTTATAGGAAATTTATCCTCTTTGAGATATATCCTATGGGTACACATGTTAGGATCTAACTCCTTCATATCACCATAATCCCATGCATAGGCTTGTTTATGATCCTGTAGTAACTTAGCCAAAGATAACTATTGTTGTTGATTAAGTTTATTTTTTATGTTCAAGCAACATCCTTGGAAAACCTCAATCTACTTGGTTAGTTCAATCGTGTCCAAGCTTCAATTAATGAAGGCATTTGGATGTCATGGGAAAGCAGAATAAGGTAGATTTTTTCTACTGCATGTAGGGGGAATGGATCAGACTTAGGATATAAAGGCTACATGGAGCATTAATGGGCAGAGGAACATCTAAAGGATTGTTCCCTCATCCCATAATTATTATGCATGATATTAGTGATAAATTCATCATCTTCCTAAAGTTTTAGGAAAGGGTCCCTTCATAGCATCATTAACTGTGTTACTGAATTTATTTCCTCATATTCTTCTCCTATATCTATCCAAATAGGTGTTGCTAGCTTAGACCGGGGTTGAGCAAGTGGATTCAAAGCTAGCTTCTTTGTAGTTAGATCATTAGAAATGGTCATATCTCCTTAACAATATCCAATATAGGCATATGCAGTAGCTAACCATGGTCAGCCTAGGATGATAGCATACCCCCCAAGTGTAGTTTTAGGAGAAATAATCTTGAAACCTGTAGGATATTCCCAACAGTTGAATGTCACAACAACATCTTCCACCATCCCATCAGGCTTAACTGTCAAATTGTCTGCAAGCTGCAAGACAATAGTAGTCCTAAGGTTTGGAATGCTAAGTTGTTGCATAATATCTTTAGTCATGACATTGATAGCTACACCTAGGTCAATCATGTCATTTTTATTGATGTTCCATTAATATTGACCTCTACAACTAGACTGCGAGGGTCAAAGTATTTGGGAAGAACTATCTTTCCAAGCATAATATCTATTAATTGTCCTAGGACATGGAAAGTTTGAGGATCCTTTCTATTTCTTCCAGGATTTTTGAGAAAAGCTTCCTTGATAACCTTTCCGTAAATAGGTACATATTTTATTTCTTGAAAGAGTGGAATTTTAACACAAGCGTGTTTAAGCTGATCAAGTATATCAAAAAATTGCTTCTTTTGTAGGCTTAGGTACTTCAACTTCTAGCCTTTGTGGAAAAGGTGGGTTTGATTGCTTAGGTGGCTCAACTGTGTTTGGTAGGTCTGTCAGAATAGGAATAAGAGTTTCATTAGATGATATTTTAGTTATGACAGGGGAAGCTGGTACATGAAATGCAGTCCCAGACTGTAGATTAATAGCATTGATATTAATGGCATAAGCAAGGTATTAATTAGGATTTACTAAATAGACAAGTTGTTGGGACTAAGGTCTATTATTAGGATTAGGATGAGGCTGAGTGGGTAGCTGAGCTGGTCTTGGAGGATTAGCATTAGCTGTAGGAGATGGCATTAGTGCTTTCTATTGTGTCTGAGGAGGTGGTTGCAGGTATCTAGGGGATTAATTTGGTCATTACTAGCCTCCTCTCCATTGTAGATTCTATTTCCAATTACCTTGTAGGGGTTGCTGTGCCCCATTGAGGTTGCTACCTGCTCTCTTGGGGTTTTTTCCATAAAGGATTTTGGTAATTTTGCCACTGACATTGGGATTTATTCCAAGGTTGAGACTAATGATTAAAAGAAGGTTGTCGTTGATTATTATAATAAGGACCACTAAAATATAAAGGGTCTTATGGCATGCCTTTCCTTGGATCCCATGGCCTCCTTTGTACATCAAATAACACTTGCTCATCTCCTCCTTCCATTGTTTTGAGGTAAGTAGGAGGATGTGTAGCCTCCAAGTTAGCAACCATCTTGCATCTGAATTCTCTCTTCTTTTGTCTATAATGAGGACATAATTTTGCTAAAACAACCTCATCTTCCTCACATTTCTTCTTTGCTTACACGGTGTCCAATTTTGTTGCCATTTTGTTAATAATATCCTTCTTGAAATCTGACAGAAGATGGGTTACCTCTATCTGTGAAGCTCCATCACCATTTGATCCTCCTATGGCTCCAACACTCTTGATTGAGCTGATGTTGAGTGGTATTTTGTAGGATAAATAAGAACCGAGACACATAGTCCTCTAGACTTTAATCCTCTTTTTGCATCATTTTAAATATGCCATCACCCTTCATGTTAGTTCCCCTACAATACTCTTTATAATTATCCAAGAATGTAGTCTTCATCTCATCCCAGTTATGGAAAACATCACTTTGTATGCCCATTAACCATCTTAATGCTGACTCCTTAAGAGTTGGAGGAAATAATTGAAGTCTATGAGCATCAGTAGTGTAGTCACAACTTATGCAGAGGATATCAAACTCAAAGAGAAAGGTATTAGGATCCTATGTTACTAGGCCATAAAACTTGGGAAGGGCTAAAGATGAAATATTCTTGAGATTTTTATTGTGATGTTGATCAATGATGAGAAATGGAAAGGTAGGGGGAGCTTCCATTATTAGTGGGCCTCTTGGTGGACCTCTTGGTAGGTCTCCTTACTGGTAGACTATCAAAGCTAATTGATTATCATCTTCTTGATAATTAGGATGTTCAGGGTGATGAATATTCAAATTGACTAAGATCTCAGTAGAAGGGTTAAAGTCAAGAGGTTCTTCAAAAAAATGAAGGCCTAGGGGATCATCTTCTGAGGATGATGAGGAAGTGGGCAAGTTTGGAATAGCGTTAGAAAAAGGCCCTTCTTCTTCTTCTTCTTGTGGCACAAAGATGTCTCCTAACTGATTATTGGGGTAATTGGGAAGGAATCTTCCTAAAGCATCTCTCCTTCTTCTATGCATGCAAATAGAGTGAACTTTGCTTGGATTTTTTTGGGAGATTAATTCTAACTACACTATAATAGGAATGAAAAAAAACATGAACTGAATTAACTTATACAAATGGCTAAAATAGGTTCTTATCTTGACACCATCCCCAACAATGGTGCCAAAAATGTTTGACTTTACAAAGGAATCAATAAATAGATTCATAACTCAACTCTAGGATTTAACACCCTATATGAGTAGCTATATTTCTCATTACAAAGGTTCATTTAATCATCAACCCAGGGACTTATTACTTGAAATGGGTATACACAATATATGCACTAAGTTCCTGCTCAAGCCATGCTATCTCTTAAGGTGCAAGAATAAAGACTTGAAATCAAATCTTTTCTATGGTTGTAGGAAATAAATGCTTGAAAAGTAACTTAACTAAAACACTAATGTTGAGTAAGATGTTGATACTAATTTCATAATGCTTAACTAACATGAGCTTGGTATAAATTGGGCGTATACTACTCTACCTGCTTTGGTTGTAGGAATAGATGAATACTAGAACTAAAAATATGAGTTACAGGAAATAAAACTAATGCTACCAAGGATTACTCACCAAGTGGGCCCCCTTGAGTGAGTTTCCATAATTCATTTACAAAAGATGATTCTTCAAAACTCCATTATTGCATTCATTCAAGAACAAGTACGATTGTATTCATAAAGATAAAATAAAATAGAGTATACTATACAGAATTAGCCATTGCCTCTTACTTCCCACATAGGAGGGTAGTGCTTATTTATAAAAAGGAAACTTAACTACTAAATAATCACACCAAGAGAATAGGTGGATACATTATTGCAACTAAGAAGTAGGAGAAAAAACATCCATAAAAGTAGGAACAAGAACTTATTCAAGATGCATGAAGAACAAATTCAATTCCCACTACTTCCTATATTTTCTCAGCATTAAGGACATCCTCTTGACTCAATCTTCTCCTGGATGTCGCCAACTTTATCCAAGAGCTAGTTTCAACACCGTTCCTTTAGCTGCAAGATTGGGTCTTCATGAATAACCACACTAGCACTTGCTCAGTCATGCTTCCTTCAATGAACTAATCAACATCATAAATGATTAACAAGAACAAGATGACACATATACAATATAACATGCAACAAATATTCATTCATCATATGATTAACTATCCATTGAAACATAACTATAGATTATCATATATAATTATATTTCATAGCATTTAAAAGGTATTAATGTTCAACCATATTTGTCCAAATTATAAAAGTATGAACCATGAAACTGAAGTTTATGTGGTTGCATGCCACTAACCCATCCAAACAGTAAACAATTCTTAAGGGTACGGAATAAAGAGTAGTAAACAAGAAACAAAGCATATGAAAGACTATCCTAGACTTAGCAAAATGTTATCAAAATCATGACAAATATTCATCCCAACATTTACCATGGTACTTGCCCAAGGCACCATCGAAGTTTTTTTCACCATAGGATGACTATATTTCTCTTGTATTTCTATTTTTGTGTTACCAAATACGCATGATTGCCAGGTTTTCACCAAGGTAACAATTTTTTTTCTTTTTTCTTTTTAATTTTTTTTGCCTTTTTGAAATGGGTGTACTCTAACAATTATGAATAATACTTCTGTAGATGCAAGTTGAAGATGGGATCTGATAGGGTCTCACCCTCTGATGGTGATATCTGATATGATCCAAACTTATAGACTGATTTAATGATATAAGGACCCAACCGGTTTGGTTCAAAATTTCTTGACTTTTCTCTTTTTGTCTGAGTTTTTTGATTTTCCATTAGGGCTAGATCACCAAATTCAAAATCTCTAGGGATGACCTTTTTTTGCAGCTTCTTCTGAGACATTTTTGAGATGATTGCAAATGTGTCAGTGCCTTTTGTTTGTTTTCATCAAGCATATCTAGCTCCTATAGTTGATATACTATATATTCCTCATCTAAAATGATGTGCTTAAGGAATACACGCAATGATGGGAGTTCAAACTCTATTGGAAAGATGACTTTGATACCGTATACTAGTGAATATGGAGTGGCACCTATGGGGGTGTAGAAACTAGTGCAGTATTCCCATAAGGTTGGGTTGAGTTAGAGATGTTAGTCTTGACCAGCTTCATTGACCACCATTTTTAGAATTTTAATAATGGTTTTGTTCATAGCCTCAGCCTGGCCATTTCCTTGGGGAAAGTAGAGTGAAGAATAGCTATGGTGGATATGGATTTTTTAATAAATCTTGTCTACTTGCTTATTTTTGAAGGGGGAGCCATGATATTTAATGATGGTCTATGGAACACCATACCAACTTATGATATAGTTTAGAAGGAATTTATAAATTTTTTTGCCAGTGGTGTAGGTAATTGGAATTGCTTCAAACCACTTTGTAAAGTACTCAATGACTATTATTATGTACTTATGACCATCAAAGGATAAGGAATGAATCTTGCCAACTAGGTCAAACCCCCATTGTGAAAAGGGCCATGGTGATGTGTGTGGTTGCAACTCCTAATAAGGTGCATGGATGAGGTTCCCGCGTATCTAACACTTTTTGCATTTTTGTACATATAGGAAAGAATTTGTTTGCATTGTAGGCCAATAATACCCAATTCTTAAAACCTTCTTAGCTAAGGTCAAGCGACTAGAATGAGCACTGTAAATGCCCCCGTGTACTTCTAATATTGTCATTTGTGACTCTTTCAAGTTGAGACATCTGAGGATCATTCCATCCAGACTATGATGGTAAAGTATATTGGTTATGGTAGTGTATCAGGAGGCTTGACTTATCAAGGACTTCTTTTGTTTCTAGGATAAGTCAATGGGGATTATTTGGCTAGTTAGATAGACGTACATATCTTGGTACCGAGGAGAATTGGGATCAACAATTTCACACATGACCTTAGACTTAGGCACTTCAAAGGCATGTACCATTAGATGTTTAACCATGAATTAATAATGTGTCACATTTGGTGGCATGTCGAGAAAAGATCTTACAGTAGCCATAACATCTGCTACTTTGTTCTTTATCCCTAGTAACTACTCAAATGATATCATTTAAAAATGTTTCTTTATGTCTTCTTCCAAGGCTTTATAAGGAATGATTTTGTCATCCTTTGTGTCTTAGGTGCCATTGACTTAGTTGATAATTAGTTGAGAGTCTCTGAATACTTGTAACTGTTAGATCTTCCATTGGACAATTGTCTTGAGCCCTATGATCAGTGCTTCATATTTGGCTATATTGTTGGTGCAATCAAAGCTCAGCTTGTATGATCTGAGAATAGAGTCTCCTTGGGAAGTGATAAATATTATGCCAACTCTTGATCCCTTTTGTGTGTGAGAGTCATCAACATATAATTTCCATTATTTATGCTCTTTCAGGAAATATACTCTCATTTGGGAACTCTATCTATATTGGATGACTAAAAGGTAAGGGTGCATCTTCCAAATGGCCAATAATTACTTGTCCCTTTATTTCTTTTCTATCCATGTAATCAATGTCAAACTCACTGAGTATCATGACCCATTTGGCGAGGCACCCTGTCAATGTAGCTTTAATCAATATATATTTTAATGGATCAAAATTTTCTATTAGGATCAGCTTGTGACTTAACATGTAATGTTTGAGTTTTTGGGAAGGAAAAACTATAGCCAAGCATGCTCATTCAATTGTAGTGTAGTTTAGTTCATATGTCTCAAAAGTGCGACTGATGTAGTAGATGGATCTTTCCTTGCCTTCGACATTATTTGATGCCAATAATTCCCCCAGTGAGAGCTTTGTATCTGATATGTATGAAAATAAGGGCCGATATGAAATAGGTGCTACTAAGACTGGTACTGACAGTAGGTAGACCTTCAATACTTCAAATGCTACTTGGAAATTTTTGGTCCATGAAAATTTGATATCTTTGTGTAGAAAGTATTGGAATGGATGACATTTGTCAGCTAGCTGTGAGATGAATTGCCTTACTGATTTTAGTCGGCCCTATAGACTCCTGAGGTTCTTTAGTGTTGTTGGTGGAGGCATATTAATGATGACTTGAACCTTTTTAGGATCAATCTCTATTCCTTTGTGGGAAACAAATAATCCTAACAACTTTCTTAATGTGAAACCAAAGACACATTTATTTGGATTTAATCTTACTTTGTACTCCTGGAATTGTTAAAGCCTAGCCCTAATACTGATAGATGTAGATTTTTCTCTAGAGATTTTGCCAATATATCATCAATGTAGTCTTCCATGGTGATATATATCATGTCATGAAATATAGTTGGCATTTCTCTATAGTATGTTGCTCCAACATTTTTTAGACCGAAGGGCATGCCACACCAACAATAAGTACCCCAGGAACAAGTAAAATCCATTTTATGTTGATATTTAGGTGCAATCTTTATCTGGTTATATCTAGAGAAACCATCCATGAGTGAAAACATATTATATCCTGAAGTGAGATAAATGATCATTTCTATGTTTGGCAATGGGAAATCATATTTTGGAAAAGACAAATTTAGATCTTTGAATTCAGTGAAAATTATTATGGCTCCACATGATTTTTATACGGGTACGAGACTAGAGATCCTATCTGCATAGTCAATAGGTCTATCAAAGCCTGCATCCAATAGTTTCTTGAATTTGGCTTTGACCAATAGATAAATATTTGGATGTATTTTGTGGAGCTTCTATTTGTATGGCTTTTCCCTTGGCTTCAGTGACAGATAATGTAACACTAATTCTGGATCTAATCTAGGCATGTCAGAGTATGGCCTATCTTTAAATAACTGAATGAACTATTCTCTTTCTTCTGGTGTCAATGACTCTTCCAGGTGGATTAGTCTTTGTGTTTCTTTAGTGCTAATGTTGATCATTGTTGTTTTCTCTACCAATAATGGTGACTGTTCTTCCATAAGGGTAAGTATATAAATCTCTCCATCCTTGGGCACCTCAGTGAAATTTTCACCCTCAGGTAAGTCTTTTATTTTTACTATTTTGGAGCTAGAAGGTGCCTTTCAATTTTTACCTAATAGCATTATATTTTATCTTTCAATTTTACAACTAGAGGATTGATATAGCTTCCCAAAGTATGATGTGTTGTCCAATTCAATGTTGAAACCTACCTTGTGGTTGCCCATAGGTATGCCTTATCTTAGTTCGAAGTATTCAACATTCATCATTCTCAAAAATGTCTATGGCCAGTGGATTTTTTTTCCCAATCTATAAGGGTGTGTGCACCAATTTGTGGACCAAAAAAGGGGGTATAAGTGGACACATTTTTTCTGAAATTGGGTAAACCTGATCTTGGAACAGGAGTTTGAGGGTCATGCACTCAAAAATAAGATGTGTAAAAAATTAAAATTGTAGTACTTTGAATCTAGTTTCTAAAACACTAATGTTTTTTAAAAACTGATAATATTAAGAGGGTCAAACCTCGTGCGCACAAAAACATGTTCCTAATTTTTTTGGAAAAACATAACATAGTTGTTTCCGTGTGCGGTACAAAAGATATAGTTATATTCAGTATTTTTTAAATCCCTTTGGTAGGATGATAGGTAAGAGTGAGATATAGAATTTGTGTATGTTTTTGTAATTTTTTGATGAATATTTTTTTTTCTATGATTTTTTGAAGTGATAGCATCCTGAAAATTTGGTACCTGTTCGTGCGCTGAGCATAACTTGCATCAAAATAATCGAAAATGAATTTTTTTTTAAAAGTGTATAGAATCAAGTGTAGAACAATAAATTATAATTTATTTGTAATTTTATTAAGTATATCAAAAGTTATTAAAAACATGGTAGATATATGTCTGTGAGGATAATAAAGGCATTGGTAAAGAAAATTAAAGTTTACTATGCTAATGTTGTCCAAAACTAGAAAAATTTATATGGTTAGAAAGCTAAGAATATGTATGAGATTATGGTGAAAATTATAAAGATACCCAATTGACAAATTGCAAACCTGATGAAGATAAAGTCAAGAATTCATCTTACAAGATAAAAAAACATCTAAAAGAACAAAAATGGAGGGAAAATGAGCCTCCAAGCCTTTGGGTCATTTTCCAAAGCTCTTCCCAAGCCATAACCCGATCGGGTTATGAAAATCAAAAAGTACTTCAAAACCCGATCGGGTTTTGAAGAAATAAAAACTATGCATTTTATTTGCCATAACCTGATCGGGTTTCGAAGAAACTAAAATAGGCTTTGCTCTGGAAGCCATAACTTCCACATGTAGAGTATGATTGACTCTATTCAAAAAGCGTTAGAAAGATATTGAGACGATCTAACACATTATTAACCTATGATCATCTTTAGGCATAAACATTTTTTCTATCATTCATTTGAATCAAGTAAGGTATAAAATAGGCACTCATTATTGCCCATACATGCGACATATAGGAAAATCAATATGCTCTCTCTCTCTCATATTATCTCCCACTCCCAATATGAGAGAGAGAGAGAGAGCATACTGATTTTACTATATGTTGCATGTATGGACTATAATGAGTACCTATTTTATACCTTACTTGATTCAAATGGATGGTAGAAAAAATTTTGATGCCTAAAGATGATCATAGGTTAATAATGTGTTAGATCATCTCAAGATATTTCCTACGCTTTTTGAACAGAGTCAATCAGACTCTGTATGTGGAAGTTATGGCTTACATAGAAGTTTCTTCAAAACTCGATCGGGTTATGGAGAATAAAATGCATAATTTTTACCTCTCTCTCTCTCATATTATCTCCCACTCCCAATATGAGAGAGAGAGAGGATTGGGAGATAATATGAGAGAGAGAGAGAGAGAGA
>MU225976.1:351187-391988 GCA_018584345.1 Thuja plicata
ACAAGCCTTACTAGGCCTAAATTGCCAACATGGGCAAACTATGACTTTTGGCACTCTTAGTGCTTTTACAATATTTTATTGGCTCTAGTGGCCACATTACATTTATTATAGACCCTATAGGACTTTACATTCCCTTACTAGACTAGGATCAACAAAATGACCCTTAATGACCCCCCTCTAGGTGCATTATAGCCTTATGATGCTATTTACCCCTATTACATTGCCTTTATAGTTTATGCTCATTAAATTAAGATGAATCAAATACAAAATGGATCATAGATCCAATTACATTCACTCTTGATCTTTCAAGATCACTTTGACCTTCATGAGTCTAAATGACTCTCCTCTCATGCTTTTGCCAGGGTTCCCTACACCAGAGAGAGAGAGAGAGAGAGAGAGAGAGAGAGAGAGAGAGAGAGAGAGAGAATACTGATTTTCCTATATGTTGCATGTATGGACAATAATGAGTACCTATTTTATACCTTACTTGATTCAAATGGATGGTAGAAAAAATGTTGATGCCTAAAGATGATCACAGGTTAATAATGCGTTAGATCATCTCAAGAGCTTTCCTATGCTTTTTGAAGGGAGTCAATCAGACTCTGTATGTGGAAGTTATGGCTTCCATAACAAAGCCTATTTTAGTTTCTTCAAAACCCGATCGGGTTATGGAGAATAAAATGCATAAGTTTTACTTCTCTCTCTCTCTCATATTATCTCCCACTCCCAATATGAGAGAGAGAGAGCATACTGATTTTCCTATACGTTGTATGTATGGACAATAATGAGTATCTATTTTATACCTTACTTGATTCAAATGGATGGTAGAAAAAATGTTGATGCCAAAATATGATCATAGGTTAATAATGTGTTAGATCGTCTCAAGATATTTCCTACACTTTTTGAACGGATTCAATCGGACTCCGTATGTGGAAGTTATGGCTTCCAGAGCAAAGCCTATTTTAGTTTCTTCAAAACCCGATCGGGTTATTTGAAATTTAGAAACCCGGTCGGGTTCTGAGACAGATTTTTTTTTTTAATAATATTTTCTAGGCTTGGTTACCAAGCCAAGAACAATTTTGAATTTTCAATAACCCGATCGGGTTATATGAAATTTGGATTTTTTTTTAAAGATGTGTCCACTTTTTTGGTCCACAACTTGGTACACATACCCATAAGGTCGGGGTAAACAAAAGGTATGTTGCATTTGGTTTGGAAGGATGAAATTGGGAGTTTGGTAAAGGTATTGACATATGAATCAGACACTAGCTCGTGAGTTTTGGATGAGGATGAGGATGAAGGTTTAGATCGGGCCAAAAATGATTGAATCCATTCTCGATGATTTGTGGGTTTATCTTGTAAAGATAGTCAGGGAATGGTAGCGTTAAGGTGTAAGTTGGTGGTGGCATGTGGGGAATCCCACTCATAGTCATGGGAGTTTGTGTTGGGATGGGGTTTCTAAAATGTCTCAACTTTGTTATAAACACAAGCATTAATATCATATGGTAACGAGATATTTGAAATTCCTCCTGTCAAGTGTCTATAACCTAAGTCGTGATACTTTATGTTTTGGGTCAGTGCGATTGGATCAATAATTCATTGTTCCTTCTTGCCTAATCCAGAGCCTCCATTATAACCTTATTTTTGGAAAATGGTATACCCTCATCCATATTCATGTACTAGAATGTTGACCTCGGGGGTTCTTGATCTTTATACAACCAGGAAGATAAGTTGTCTTCTATGACTTCTTCGTGAATGTCTCCTCATCTTATAAATACTATTGGTGGATAAACAAGTGTTATATTTTTCTTCCTTTGGAGAGGATGTTTAGTATTTCCATATGTATGGGGTGAGATTGGTAGCTTGACCAGATAGAAGAAGTCTTCATAGGAGTATTCTCCACATCTATTTTTTTGACTTGGATTTTGAGATCTGATGTAGGTAGTTCATTTGATTTTTCTAGGTCTGTACAATCTATGTGTTGAGATGAAGAGGCCATAGATGCCTCCTGATTGTTAGGTACTTGATTGGAAGTAGGTCCTCTCATATTTGTATATTATAGAAAAGAATCTCTATCACCAGGCATTGTGATTTCAACTCCATCATGGGGAAATTTTAAGCATTGATGATAATTAGATGATATTGCTTGTATGGAATGGATCCATGGTCATCCCAATAACATGTTGTAACCAAGCTCTAGGTCTAGGACTTGGAAGGCAATGTCTTGTGTTTCTGGACCAAGTCTGATTGGAAGATTAATGACACCTTGGGAAGGTTTTTCTTCATTATCATATGCTCTGATTATGATCTTCTTGGTAACATCTACACAACTGTCAGAGTAGCCCAATGCTTTTACCAAATTTAGGGTACAAATATTTAGACCTGCTCTGCCATCTATCAATTCTTATTTTATGGAGGTTGACAAAGAATTCAAGATGTAAGGGATCATTGTGAGACAATTTATGGATAGGAATATCTTTCAGAGTGAAGGAAACATGATGTTGCATGGAAATATTTCCTACCATGTCTTGAAATTCATCAACCTCTACATCTTTCGAAGTAGAGGCTTGTTGCAGGGTTGTATCTAATGCTTCTTTGTGATTGGGTGATATGTGAAGTAGTTCATAGATGCAGATTTTTGTTGAGGTCTTTTTTAGATGATATAATAAGTTATAGTGACATAATGGTGGGGTAGATTATTTACTTGGTATAATGGCCTTTGGTGGGGCTTCTTGCACTATAATTTTGGAATGATGGGTAGTAACATCACAATTGGTATCTAGACCTTAGATGGTGATGGTGTCTATAGTTAGATTGGGATTAGGTTTGGATTAGGTTAATTTTTATTTTTTTTTATGTCCATAAGTAGATGCCTTACCTTTTCCATGATCTATTAGTGGCTTTGTGAAGATTTTGTGATCCTGATTGGTGGTGCTCGTGTTTGTGATAACTTCTATCTCACCGCGATGGATGAAATCCTGGGTAATAAGATTAAGTTGCATGCAATTGTCTATCTTGCGTCCCTTAGTTCTATGGTAATCACAGTAAGCATTATCATTCCACCATGTAGGTTTACCAGTACCGTCATAATATCTAATTTTGGGTAGGGTGACTGAATGCGATTGTAGTAGTTTCTCAAATTTTCTCAAGAGGTTTTGCAAGAGGCGTAAAGTCTCAAGGAGTGATGTGCTTTCTTGCAGGACTTTGTTGGTATGTCTAGTTAATTGTTTGGTTTTTTGTGTTAGTGTTGTTAACCCCCTGGGTAGTTTGTAATGGTTGGGTTTGTTGAGTGGGTTTTGGTGGTGCTTGTATGCACATGACTTGTTGGACCATCTTAGCATCAAAAATTCCATCATTTGTCACATTTTTGTTTTTAGACCAGTACTTGGATTTGTCATAGGGTGTTGAGTTACTGGAATATTTCTTGATGGCTCTCTTTAGGGTGAGGGTTCTTTCTTCTTTTAGTCCTTTTTCGGCTAGCTCTTCAAAGGTTTCAATTCATTGGGAGTCTAATTCACACATCATATCCAATTGACATTTTTTTATGAACATATGGATCTTCTCTTTTAGAGGTATGTGGAAATATACCTTTGAGGAAATATTTCTCCATCTTTGTAAGAATGAGGCAAAGTTTTCACTACTCTTTTGCTTAGTAGTGCAAAGATCCATTAATTTTACTTCCATGATAATGTTGTGTGAATAGTTTGATATGAATTTCTTAGCTAGTTCTTTCCAGGATTGTGTCCCAATAAGAAATCTAGAAAACCACTCCATGGCTGACCCACCGAGACTACGTGGAAAAAATCTCATCAGGTAATTATCATCACAGGCCACTTATGCAAGTTGTGAAGAATTCCCGTGATTTGTGTCCAAAATTATTTTTTTATGAAATCTCATAGAAAAACTATAAAAAATTAAAAAAAAAGAAAAATCTAAAATTTGGACTGTAGCTTTCTTACGTCAAAAAGCACCTACAATTTTTTTTAATCATAATTCCTTAATTTGTGCCCTAGGGACCCATTTTATCAGAACATACCAGTTTTAAAAGATCTATTTTTTTGCAAATATTTTTCATAAAAATTAAAATCACAGAGAATAAACCCCCTGTAGAATTTCAAGACCTTTTTAAAAATGTAATATTTTCAAAAAGAAACATTAATTTGTGCCTACAAATGATTTTTTTATGATAAAAAAATATGAAAAAATTCTGAATTGAATTTTGGACTGTGGCCTCCTTAGGTTAGCATAAACCTGCAAAATAATTTTCATAAAAAAATAAGTGGCTTGAAAGATATGACCAAATTTCACGTTGGGTTCACCATTTGTAATCAGGTATAATAGAATCTTGCAATAACACTAAAATCTCAGCCACAAAGAGATTGTTAAAGCAATTAGTATTCCTAATATCAAGAAAGAAATCAAGATAAATGGAAAGTATAAATGATTAATAATATGAAATCATTTCAAACAAAATGAATATGCAAACCACATAGTCCTTCTTTGTTGTTCTCCTTCTTTATGCAACATGGGCTCTCAAAAACGAGTGCTTGATTGTATGCCAACATAAGAATTCAAAGCAATTATGGTTATTTTAGTATGAGAAACAAGCTTTATAATTATAATATTTTAGGGGTTTCAACCAAGAATACTTGATTGAAGGGTTGATTGATTGTGATTGAGGAGTTGAACTTAGACTGAGTAGGAGTTCAACTCTTCTTGACTACCTTGATTGGGGGGATTGACTAAATGAGGTGGAAGAGCTAACTCAAATGAGTGAGATTTCAACTCTAATTGACTTTCCTGATTGATGTGATTGGCTAAAGAGGTGGAAGAGCTAACTCAAGTGAGTGAGAGTTCAATTTTAATTGACTTCCTTGATTGAGGGGATTGACTGAAGAGGTGGAATAGGAGACTGTGTTAGGAGAGAGATTCGTGGAGTGAAGAGTTGTGATTGAAAAGCTAACTCAAAGTGAGCGTGATTAGGGTTTAGGAGGATATTTATGATTTAAATAAATAATAAATTATTTATTTGCACATGTGAGGACATTTTATAAATAAATAATTAGTTATTTATTTACGAGAGGAATTATTAGTTTAATTAAATAAATATAATTTATTTAATCATGAGAGGGGAATAATTAGTTTAATTAAATAAATATCATTTATTTACTAATGAGATGGAATTTGATTTATTCATCACATAAATGTAATAATTAGTGAAGGGGAACATTAATTAAATTTGATTAATTAATTAATTATAAGGAGACATAGAATAATTAAATGATGTTTAATTATTTAATTATTTTGTAGACGAATAGGTGATGAAATATTGATTAGACATTGAATAATTAAATTAATTAATTAAAATTACTTAGTTATGAAATTAAATGGAAATGGTGATTTTGACTTTGGAATATAATAGAATGACACATATTGATTAAATCATAAAGATTATTTAATAATTTAGGAGGAATGTTAGTAATGCCATTGCGTTAGAGCAATAGGTCATTTTAAAGCATATATCGTATGTTTGCAAACTTTTTACTGACGACAAAAGATGTATCAAGGATAATCAAGTTGATCAAGGAATTCACACAAGGAACTTACTGATGCGCTGGGCTAGAGGAGCCAAGGATGTCTACCAAACTGACACAAAATGATGATATGTACAAGGTAACCTTAATCCATGACCAAAGAAACCCTATGATACAACTGACACTAGGACACAACCAAGAAGATAATATATACAACAAGTATATGCAAAGCTCAGGAATTGCGATAGTAGTACATGATGGGATGAATATTTGTCATGATTTTGATAACATTTTGCTAAGTCTAAGATAGTATTTCATATACTCTGTTTCTTGTTCACTACTCTTTATTTCATATCCTTAAGACTTGCTTACTGTTTGGTTGGGTCAGTGGCATGCAAACACATAAACTTTAGTTTCATGGTTCAGACTTTTATAAGCTAGACAAATATGTTTGAACATTAATAACTTTTAAATGTTATGAAATATAATTATATATGATAGTCTATAGTTATGTTTCAATGGATAGTTAATCATATGATGAATGAATATGTGTTGCATGTTATATTGTATATGTGTTGTCTTGTTCTTTTAAGCATTTATGATACAGATCAGTTCAATGAAGGAAGAATGACCAAGCAAGCACCCATGTGGCTACTCATGAAGACCCAATCCTACAACTAAAGGAACGGTGTTGAAACTAGTCCAAGGATAAATATGGCAACATCTAGGAGAAGATTGAGTCAAGAGGATGTCCTTAATGCTGAGAAAATCTGGGAAGTAGTGGGAATTGGATCTATTCTTCATGCTTGTTGAAAAAGTTCTTGTTCCTACATTTATGATTTTTTTTCTCCTACTTCTTAGTTTCAATAATGTATCCACTTATTCTCTTGGTGTGATCAGTTAGTAGTTAAGTTTCATTTTTATAAATAAGAACTACTCTCTTGTATGAGAAGTAAGGGGCAATAGTTAATTTTGTAATAGTGTACTTTTTTCTATTTCAGCTTTATGAATACAATCATACTTGTTCTTACACAAATGCAATAATGAAGTTTTGAAGAATCATCTTTTGTAATTGAATTCTAGATACTCACTCAAGGGGGCCCACCTGGTGAGTAATCCTTGGTAGCTTAGTTTTATTTCCTACAAATCATAGTTTTAGTTCAAATATTTGTCTATTCCTAAAGCCAAAGCAGACAGAGTAGTATACACTTGATTTATACTGAGCTCGTGTTAGTTAAGCATTATGAGTTCAACATTAGCATCCTACTCAACATTAGTGTTTCAGTTAAGTTAATTTTCAAGCATTTATTTCCTACAACCATAGAATAGGTTTGCTTTCATGTCTTTGTTCATGCACCTCACACGATAACATGGCTTGAGTAGGCACTTAGTGTGTATATTGTGCAAACCCATTTCAAGTAATACATCCCTGGGTTGATGATTAGATGAGCCTTCATAATGAGAAAGATATCTACTCAAATAGGATGTCCAGTCCATGAGATGAGTTATGAACCTAGTTATTGATCCCTTTGTGAATTCAAGCATTTTTGGCATCATTATTGGGGATGGTGTCAAGCTAAGAACCTAATTCAACCATTTGTATAAGTTAATTCAGTTCATGTTTTTTTTTTTCATTCATGTTATACTGTAGTTATAAATCATTTCCAAAACTTCCAAGCAAAGTTCACTCTATCTGCATGCATAGAAGGAGAGATGCTTTAGGAAGGTTCCTTCCCAATTACCCCAACAATCAGTTAGGAGACATCTTTGTGCCAAAATAAGAAGAAGAAGAAGAATGCCCTTTTGCTAACACTATTCTAGACCTACCAAATTCCTCATCATCCTCAGAAGATGAGCCCCTAGCCTCACATTTTTGAAGAGCCTCTTGAGTTAAAACCTTTTGCTGAAATCTTAGCCAATGTTCATATTCAACACCCTAGACATCTTGATCATCAAGAACAGGATAATCAAGTGACTTTGATAGTCTACTAACTAGGAGACCCACCTAGAGGTCCATTGAGAGGCCCACCAAGAATGGAGGCACCCCCTACCTTTCCATTTCCCATCACTAATCAACATGACAATAAAAATCTCAAGAAGATTCCATCTTCAACCCTTCCCAAGTTTTATGGCCTAGTAACAGAGGATCTTGATACCTTTCTCTTTGAGTTTGATATCCTCTGCAAAATTTATGACTACACTACTAATGCTCATAGACTTAAATTATTTCCTCTGACTCTTAATGAATCATCATTAATATTGTTTATGGGCCAAGGAAGTGATATTGTCTATAACTAGGATGAGATGAAGACTGCATTCTTGGATAAGTATAAAGAGTACTGTAGGGGAACTGACATGAGGGGAGATGATATCTTTAAAATGACATAGAAAAGAAGATGAAAGTTTAGAGGACTATGTGTCCCAGTTCTTGCTTAGCCTGTAAAAGAAAAATCAACATCAACGCAATCAAGATTCCCAAAAAATGCTCTTTCTTAGAGGAATCAATGAAGGATTCCCTAAAGCTCTAGACCTAATGGAAGGAGTTATAAATCGGTCCACATGGGATGAAATAAAGAGGATATGTAAAAACTATTCCAGAGCTATTGCCAAGAAAGAAAGAGGATATAAATTTGCCACAAGAAGATCAAATGGTGTTGGAGCTTCAAGGACAAAGATAACACATCTTCTGTCAGATTTCAAGTAGGATATTACTAAAAAAATGGAAACAATATAGTTGGATACCATGAAATAAAAGAAGAAATAAGAGGAATCTAAGACTATTTTAGCAGAATTTTGTCCTCACTATAGATAAAAGAAGAGAGACTGCAGATGCAAGATGGTTGCTAACTTGGAGGCTACACATTTGCCTACTGACTTCTAACCACTAGAAAGAGATGATGATAAAGTGTACTTTGTTGCACAAAGGAGGCCATGGGATCCAAAAAAGGGTATTCCACAAGACCCTTTATATTTTAGTGGTCCTTATTATAATAATCAAGGACTACCTTCTTTTAATTATTAGTCTCAACCTTGGAACAACCCCCAGCCTTAGTAGAAAAATCACCAAAATCCTTAATGGAAAAAACCCCAAGGGAGTTGGGAGTAACTTTAAGGGGCATGGAATCCATAAAAAGGTAATTGAAAATAAAATATATAATGGAGAGGAGGCCAACAATGGCTAAATGAATCCCCTAGACACCTACAACTACCTCCTCAACCACAACAAAAAACACTTATGCCACCTCCTACAGCTAATTCTAATCCTCCAAGACCAAACCAGCTACATGCTCAACCTCAACAAATACTAATAATAGACCTCAGTCACAAAAACAACCCATCTATTCAGTAGATCCCAATCAATACACTGCTTATGCCATTAATATCAATGATTATCATCTACGATCTGAGACAACATTACTTGCACCAGCTTCCCCTGTCATAACTAAAATATCATCTGATGAACCTGGACCATCAAATGCATCTCATATTCCTATTCCGATAGACCTACCTACCATTACTTATCCACCTAATCAATCAAACCCACCTTTTCCACAAAGGCTAGAAGCTAAAGTACCTAAACTTATAAAAGAAGCGGTTTTTGATATACTTGATCAACTTAAACACATTTATGTTAAAATTACACTATTTCAAGCAATCATATATGTACCTATTTATAGAAAGGTTATCAAGGAAGCTTGTCTCAAAAATCCTGGAATAAAGAGAAATGATCCCCAGACCATCCATGTCATAAGACAAGTAGTTGACATTATGCTTGGAAAAGTTGTTGTTCCCAAATACTCTGACCCTGGCAGTCCAGTTGTAGAGGTCAATTTTAATGGAACATCAATAAAGAATGCCCTAATTGATTTAGGTACAACTATAAATTTCATGACTAAATATATTATGCAACAACTTAGAATTCCAAATCTTAGGACTACTCCTACAATCCTGCATCTTGCAGATAGTTTGACAACTAAGCTTGATGGGATGGTGGAAGATGTCGTTATGACATACATCCTGTAGATTTCATGATCATTTCTCCTAAAGACACACTTGGTTGGTATCTTATCATCCTAGGTCACCCATGGTTAGCTACTAGAGATGTTTATATTGGATGTCGTTAATGAGATATGACCATTTCTGATGGTCTAGGTATAAAGAAGCTAGCTTTGTATCCACCCTACTCAACCCCAACCTAAGCTAGAAACACCTCTCTAGCCAGATATAGGGGAAGAATATTAGGAAAAATATTAAGTAGAACACTTAATGATTCTATGAAGGGACCCTTTCCTATAGCTTTAGGAAGAGGATGAATTGCTCGCTAATATCATGTAGAATAATTATGGGATGAGGGAACAATCCTTGGGATATTCCTCTACCTATCAATGCTCCCTACAACCTTTATATCCTGAGTCTGAGTCATTCCACCTTTCCATAGTTGAAAAAACCTACCATAGCCTACTTTTCCATGAGATCTAAATGCCTTAATTAACTGAAGCTTGCATGATTGAACTAGCCAAGAAGATTGAGGTTTCCCCAAGATGTTGCTTGAACATAAACAATAAACATAATAAGCAAAAAATAGTTATCTTAAGCCAAGTTACTACAGGATCATAAAAAATCCTTTACATGGGATTATGGGGATATGAAGGGATTAGACCCTAAGCAGTGTACCCATAGGATATATCTCAAGGAGGATAAACTACATGTAAGATAGTTTCAAAGAAGAGTCAATCCTTCTCTACGGGAAATAGTTAAAATCGAATTGCAAATATTACTCAATGCTAGTTTCATATACCCTATATTAGATAGTTATTGGGTTTATCCATTAGAAATAGTTCCTAAGAAAGGAGGTAAAATGGTGGGTGTGTGTTGATTATAGAGAGCTAAATGATGCCACTAAGAAAGACCACTTTCCTTTGCCTTTCATTGATCAAGTTTTGGAATCCCTAGTAGGAAAGAAAGATTTTTCATTCCTAGATGGGTATAGTGGGTACAACCAGATCGTGACTCTTCCTAAAGATTAAGAAAAAATGACTTTTACCTATCCTGGGAGAACCTATGCATACTCTATATTGCCCTTTGGGCTTTGTAATGCACCAACAACATTTCAAAGAGAAGTCATTAGTATCTTTTCTGATATTTCCCATGATTGCATGGAAATCTGCATGGATGATTTTACAACCTATGGTGTTACCTATGAAGAAGAATTGGCCAATATTGGAAAATTTCTAAAAAGATGTGAAGAGAATAATTTGTCTTTGAACAATGAGAAGTGGTTTATGATGATGCAATAAGGAGTTGTCCTAGGGAACTATATATATGAGGTTGGCATACAAGTAGACCCTGCAAAAATAGAAATTACCCTTAATCTACCCACACCAATAAGGTAGAAGGATGTTAGGAGTTTCTTAGGGCAAAAGACTAAGAATTCCAATGGACTGTAGCCTGTGATGAATCCTTCCTGTAGTTGAAATTTGTTCTCACTCAAGCACCTATCCTAAGAGGTCCAGATTGGTTATTACCATTCCATATACACACCAATACTTTAAACTATGATATAGGATCCATCTTAGGATAGGAGGATGGTGCTATAGGAAATGCTATATATTTCATCAGTAATAACCTACAAGGACCTTAATTAAACTACACTACAACAGAAAAAGATTTTCTAGTTGTAATCAATGCCCTTAACAAATTTTTCCATTATATAACTAGGTATCAGATATTTGTTCATACTGATCATGTATCCATTAGGTACTTGATGAAAAGACCTGCAATAACTGGAAGGTTAGCATGGTGAATTTTGTTAATTTAAGAATTTGACCTCAACATAGTAGATAATCCTGACAAAGATAATGTAGTAGTTGATTTCTTGTCTAGACTACAAAATGATGACGATTCCAGAGTCATTGATGATTGCTTTCTAGATGACCATTTTTTCTCTATCTCTGCTAGGACTCCATGGTAGGTAGACATCACAAACTATTTATCCTCTAACAGGATACCTCCCTACTTTTAACCAAAGGAAAAGAGGCTCCTAGTAGATAAAAGTTTAAACTTTTCTTGGATTGCAAATTGTTTGTTTTACACTGGTTCTGATCAGGTGATGATAATATGCATGTGTGAAGATGAAACATATGATATCCTCTATGTATTCCATGATGAACCATGTGGAGGACATTTTTTAGCAAAGAGTACAACTATGAAAGTGTTGACAACCAGGTACTACCGACCTACATTACACAAGGATGAAGCAAGCTATACAAAAAAATTTGATAGGTATCAAAGAATGGGAAAGCCTACACAATCTAATGAAATGTCTTTATGCCTATAGGTAGTAGTCACACCTTTTGATAAATGGGGGCTTGATTTTTTTTGGCCAATTTATGCCCCATCCAATGATAATTCTTATATTTTGGTGTGCACTGACTATGTTTCAAAATGGGTGGAGGTAAGGGCTATAAAGTATGCTTGAGACAATAGGGTTGAAAAATTCTTATATGAAGAAATATTCACCAGGTAGGGAGTTCCAACAGAATTGGTGTCAGTCCAAGGAACACAATTTACATCTACTCTGATTATTGCCTTGATGAATGAGTATACTATAAGGCATACAAAGTCTAGTCCATATCACCCTCAGGAAAATGGACAGGCTGAGATAACTAATAGGGAGATTGAGTCTATCCTCACAAAAATGGTCCAGCTGCACAAGAAAGACTAGAGTAGTAGACTCCTCGAGGCTGTACGATCTTACAAAGGCACTTGGAAAACTATAATAGGGTTCGCACCCTTTGAGTTGTTGTATGGAAAATCAACCATGATGCCTATTGAATTTGAGCATAAAAATCTTCGCACAACCATGGATCTTAACATAGATCTTCTTGCAACACAAAGGGACAGACTCGTGCAACTAAATGAACTAGATGAGATGAGGAATTCTGCCTTGCACCACGCTGAGGTAGTTCAACTACAAAGAAAGAAATGTCATGATAATCATATCAAATCCAATAGGTTTATTCCTGGTGACTAGGCACTGTTATATAACTCTCATTTCCAAGAGAATCAAGGCAAGTTAAATACCAAATGGTTAGCCCCCTATGAAATTGAGAATGTGTTTGATAATAATGTTGTATAGTTTACAACAATTGATTCAGTTTGGTTAAAGTTGCTGGTCAATGGACATACAGTTCATTTATACCATAAAATAGACACTACAGATGAGTTCCTACAATAATTAAACACTCCATAACAACCATTACTTCCTGTAGCCAAAGGTGCTATCCTTCCATTGACATCTTGTCTTTAATGATGATATGACGTGAAGATCATAATAAATGTTTCCTTTTCTCAAGGGAACCTTTGTCTCCTTAAAAAATTATTCTATTCCATCTCATTCCACGTGTCTTTCATGCCACTCATAACTCCACTTCACCCTATTACTCATTCATACTTTCAACATACGTCAGCACGACATATTTATGAAGTGATACATACAATTGGTGTCGATCCTCCAAGTACACACATGTATTTATTTCACCACTTGATTTATTAATTTTTGCATGGTGTAGATATTATATATTTGCACTAGTACATTTGGGTCAAAATTTTGATGACCCTTCATTAGAATTCAGACAACAATACGTCAGAATTCTAACAAACATCAAGGAGAATCCTCATCACAGTTTGTTTTTGTCAAAACTTTCGATGATGGAGTACACGTTGGATTTTTGACAAAACCACATCAAAAATATATTTGTAACAAAGGGCAGTTTTCCAATGAAATCTCATTGGAAGTCCAACAACTATCTCTTCAGAAGTCTGATGATAGTCCTATCAGTTGACTTTTGATGTTCATCAGAATTTTGACAAGAACGACAATGATTATGCTGCAATACCTGCAATGTTTGTGCCATTGTAGGTATAGAAACCTCGTCGGATGTCTTCTGGTGTTCATCAAAATTTTGATGACAATGATGACGATGATGTTGCCATACTACAACATTTGTATTGTTGCAGGTATGACAACCTTGTATGTTAACTTCTAGTGTTCGTCAGAATTATGAAAAACCGCAACAATTATATATATATATATATATATATATATATATATATATATATATAATTTTATTGTTAAAATGTTCCTTGAGTTAATGATAGATGGTTTCATGCGAACCACTACTCATGAGTCATTTTTTTTTCACTCATATGTAGGTTTTGTGATTTTTTGCAAAGATTCCTGTCTATGATAAGCAAATGTGGTACTAGTTTGAGCAATCAAGAAATGGATGAATTGGTGTTAGATAGATAAAACTATTGTGCATGCTAGCCACAAAGCTCTCCAATATTTGCAAGAAGAAAATAAATTACTTTAAGAAGATATTACAAGTGAATGGAGTTTCTTCAACAAGATTATTTGGCAATCAAGTATAGGCAGGGAACAACTGATGACCAAGAGTATTAATATTGAAGGCAAAGATAACTAATGCCTCAAAGATGTTGCTATAAAAATTGGATAATCTATACATGTCATGGAAAAATAGACTATTATTGATAAATGAAGTCCACAGTTCAAGGTTTCAAGCCATTTTTCTATTGGTATTTGCCAAACATTCAACAAGAAGCAACTAAACTCATTAAAGGATGTAAACAATGTTGTATTTTTGTACATGAAAAACTACGATCATAAACTAAAAACCATATACTCCTCTCACAATTCCTACTAGACCATCCAAGATTACTTGTATGGATTTTATGGGAAATTAATAGTCTTGGTAAAATCTATGTTTTGATTCCATGTAAAAAGATGATAATAGAGCATGAAGTAGTTGTTGTTCTTTCATAAAGTTAAAGTGAATTTCGAGTTGCCTAGGTTCATTGTTTCACATAAGGATCCAAATTTTTGGTGAAATATTAGAATATCTTATGGGATAGGATGAAGACCAAATTCCAAATCATCATAATTTTCCATTCTCAAAATGATCGATAAGAAAAATTTGCAAATACTAATAGGACATTGGTACAAATGATAAACATAAAATGTCCTACGATTGGAGAAGAGTATTTGGAATACATACAACACTCATACAAAAGGGTTGCACATATATCTACTATTAAAACACCATTTGAAGCATGTTTGTATTACTTGATTATTCAACCCCTTGATATTGTAATGAAACAAGAAACATAACAAGAAGCACAATATTTAAAAAGTCCATTGTTTTGTATAGGGATAAAAAATTTTAGGGATATTTTAGAATACCTTATGGGATGAGATGGATAAAAAACTCTAAAGAAGCATAGGTTTCCATCCTGAAAATGATGGATAAGAAAATTTTGCAAATAATACTTTGGTACAAATGATAAGAGTTTATAACAATAGGTTTCTAAGAATTGGAGAAGAGTCTTTGGCATATATCCAACAGTCGTACAAAACGGTTGTCCACTCACCTACTAATAAGTCACCATTTGAAGCATGTTTGCACTTCTTTATTATTCAACCCATTGATCTTGCAATGAAACAACACAAGATTCAAAAGTGATAAAAGAAACAAAGTTCATTGAAAGGATATTGCATATTCATCGTAAAGTGAAGTAACGATCCGAGGAATCGCAAGCCAAATACAGTCTAGACATGATCAACACCAAAGAAAGAATAGGATCAAAGTTGGGGACAATGTATGGTTGTATTTGAGTAAGGAGAGGCTTTAGGGGCATGCTAGTAATCTCAAAATTAGATGGCATGGGTCATTCACCATCTTGAAGCAAGCTATAAAAAATACTTCCAAGCTTGATTTGCCTCAATTCATGCAGATGCTCCCAATAGTAAACTGTGAGAAGTTACACCAATTTGCATTGTCCATGCTAGATGAGGAGGAAGAATAATTGCTACCCTCTATTGGAAATTTGTTCTTGGATTTAAAAGGGTTGTTGGAGTAGGATGTGATATTTAAGAGAAAATTTGGAAACTAGAAGGCAACCACAAGAATCTGGACACGGTGATGTCAAAGATTTTGGTATTTCTAAAGACCTTCTACTGAATATTTAGGTCAAGTGCCCTATTTAGGTTTTTGTCCTTTAGATATGTGCAAGGTTGGCCTTATTTGAATATGTGAGTGGACATGTATGGATGGACATCCAAACATATTTTTTAATCAATCAAGCATCAAGTTTTGACAAAGTGTTGCAATTTGCAAGCAATATCACATGTTTTTTTCTTCTTTATCACATTGTTATTGTCTTGTTAAAACTTAATCTATCCATTCATTAGTGTGCATACCTGCTAATTTCTACATGGTATCAACACAAACAAGAGTTCCTTTTAAGGCATCTCATTCCAAACAACATTTTACAAGGGACCCCTAAGTTTCAAGAATCATACAATTTCACAAACCATTTTGAATTTTTTGGTACTTATTTTAGAACAGTTGGGAATCCAGATAAGGGAACCACAATCCAAATTTTAGTTTTATGTGACTATTTTTATCAAGTTATTGTGCCATTGTTGTTTTCCATAATCTAGATACTATAATTTTTTAAATTTATCTAATTGCTTAACATTTTCATAGAGTTGAATAAAATTCATTTTGGTGTGTTCTTTAGGGATTTAAATTTAAACCAATCACATTCTAAAATCTACACACTTACACATGTTTTCTACCCAATATTACAAATAGGATCATGAAATATCTAAAGTCCATGGATTAGATGACCTACAAGAAAATATATAAGTGGAAGTGAAAAAATATCAAGGTCAAGGTACTTCTAGATGGGAGAAAAAACAAGATACATCTCATTTTTCAAATGATTGACCATAAGAACATAGATTGTCATTCTCAAATTTAGGATCTTGAAAAACAAAGAGGAAAATTTATTCTCCTTGGACACAAGTTATGTTACTTCCCATCTTGCTCTTCAAGCTTCTTATCCTCCTCAATCCATCCCTTTAATTTCTAAGGCAGACAATATTTATACCCTCTATCATCACCGGTTGGATCACATAAATTAGTGTTTGTCAAAGGATAGATGGTTGAGCGTGTTGTTAGAAGAAGGAGAACATACATGCCAAGGTACTAAGTTAGAGAAACGGAACATAGAGTCTCATGAAGTTAATCAGTGAATGCAAAGTGATTAGCAGTTGATCGTGGTCAGTAGTTTGATTCTAAATAGTTTAAAGGCCCATATATTGGTTCAAGTTAAGAGTTACTTGGAGTGTTTAAGGAGCCTTTGAGTAGGCCTAAAGAGTTATGTCATTTTATGTGATCATATAAGTGCTTGGTATTAGTACTTGTTGTTGCAGGTCTAATGGAAGGATTGAACATACAAGACCTACTTAGCCTTGAGTCCTTGAAGGTTATGAGATGGACTAATGCCTTGAACACATTGACTGAGTATTGTTTGATGAGGAAAATGTGTTTAAATGTTTGAGAAACCTAATATTGGTCCAAGTATGCCTCTGATATACAACCTTATGTTGAAAGGTTGAATGGATCTATAGGATCTATTGAGAATATTTGATGTCTCTACAACATAAAATGTCAAAACAATGACCTAAATCTTGATAGTTACCATATAATCATCACAAGAGGCCACTTTAAATATATGTAGCTCTATTTTCCAACCTATTACTACTAATTATTGTATGCCTTCTTTACACATTAAATAAAGCTACAGTAAATGGAAACAAATGTGCACTCTTTGGGCTAAAGAGAAACTTAAGAATATTACTTAAGTACAAAACTGAATGAGAAGATTCTATCCAAGTGATCAATGTACTTTATGACCTAATCAAAAATACTAAAATTTGTTTAGAAATGGCTTATAATGTTTTCTACACATTTTATTATCTCACAGACTCCCCCAATAAATAATGAATCGAACAAACGTTAAGGAATGAACAAAGGTAGTGTGTCTATTCTAGAACAAAATAAACTCACAAAACTATTGAGGCATGCATTCACTTGTAATGGGGAACTATCTCATAGAAGCATGTTCAAAACCTGCAACACTAAATTTGTAACCCGTAGACAAGATGCTTAGCATCAATAAGATTAGCAGTAGAGCATAATAAAATATTGAAAAGTGTGTTACCTTATTGGGATTCTCTTTGTTTCAAGAATATTTTAATATTATCTAGTTAATAGGGACAACCATGTGAAGGTGGAAGCTCATTTGGCCCCTCCCCCTAATATCACTCTAAATTCCCTGTTAACATCTAACATTCTTTAATCCATAAATGAAACATAACATTCATTCATTATCACATAACATTCATTAACATTTATTAACACATAATATTCATCAACATTCATTAACACATATCATTCATTAATATTCATTAACACATATCATTCATTAATATTCATTAACATTCATTAAGATTCATTAACACGTAATATTCATCAACATTCATTAACACATTTCATTCATTAACACGTAAAATCCATTTATTAACAAATAATAAGATTACAATCATTTATTTTTTCTTTTTTCTATTTAAAGCTTGGATGTAAATACTAAGTAGAGCATAAATTTCTTCATCATTTGTTCCATCTTCAGTATTTATGTCCTCTACACATGATCTAGTTAATGTATGCCTAGTCGTGTACTCACAACGAGGACATGTATGCAAATGGGGGTCCACTACAATAACAAAGAAATGGATTAAATTCATAAGTTTTTTTATTATTTTTCCAAGTATTTCATTAATTAAAAGAACATTACAGGGGGGCTCTTTATTTGATAGGGCCACATCGTCTTCCTGATCATTTTGTTTAGGCCAATCCTCAACATTCTGAACATCCTCTAAATACTCTAGAGTTGAAACACGGAAGACTACATTAATCTCTACACCAATTGCAATTAATTTCATTTAAAGGAATAACTATGGCCCTCTTTACTTGGTCACCACGGTCTACATTCTCTAAAATATTAAAAAAAAAAGTTACATTAATTACTACACCAATTTCAATTTAAGATGTTTAATTGTATTAATAATTACATAAAAAATTTGTATAGAAAATGAATACCTCCAATACTGGGATGCACACTAGGACCTTCATCATTTGTAGGTTGTGTTCCACGATTAGCAGGATGCATTCCAATGTCATGCACATTGTTATCATTGCTTGCTTATTTAAAAAAAATATAGTCACTTTATGTTGGAAATTAACATCAAATAGATTATTGCTCAAGTATTCAATTTTAAATACTTTTCATTTAGCTTATTTACCTATGTGACAGATGCACCAGAATCTCATTTTTGCAGACTCAATTCTCTTAGGCGTTCAACCATGACTACATAGCCTTGCTGGAAGCCAATTTTCATGTCATCATTTGTGGGCGCTCTATTGAGTTCAGAGCCCTGCATTTTTGCTTAATATCATGAATTTTGCATGTATTATTTGATTAAAAAAATTGTTTGTAATTTATTATTTTGATGTGATATTTCATTTACTGATACTTACAATTTGTGCTACACGTTTCATATAACCACCAGAGCTGAGTTTGTGTTGCTCGTTCTTTTCTTTTCTTACCTTAGTTTCCTTTGATGTGTCGAGCAGTCTATGAAATTTTTGAAATATGTTAGATTATATAAATATAAAGAGTAATTAGTACATAATTACATTCTTAATAGTATCATGTACCTTCTTCTACCTAGTGGTGTATTTACTTTTTTCCTTTCAACTCTCTCCTTTGCATCCAAAATCAGGTCCTTCCACTCCCTCTCTGGAATCATGGGGGGATGCTTGTACTTTTTGTTCTTCTCTAAATGTGTCCTATATTGTTCCCTCAAATACTTTTGATATGTGCCAGCTTTACCAAGGACCTTATTTTTATCGAATGTGTCATTTTTGAACAACCCAACCATATGGTTTGTGAGTTCATCTTTTAACTTTTTTTTCTTTCTCATTCCATCGTTTACGTATGGTGGGCCCAAAGATCTCCAATGCAATTTCATTAAGATTTTTATAAAAATATCATTTCCTACAAAAAAATCATGGGATCATTATTCCAAAATGAGTGATCAATAAGTAAATTATAATTATACTATATATAATAATAATTTTAAAGTACCCGAAACCTTCTTTATCTTTAAGGGAAGCATTTCTGCGCTCATCACCAATGTGGCCCACAACATTCCCATATTAGAAATATGGGAAGATCCAGGAAATGATGGTATGGTATCACCACTAGTGACCTTTGCATCCTCATGTACATGTCCTGTTGCAAAAAATGAATCCACTATGAAATGCCCCCAAGAAAGAACACTTGAAGGGAAATAAACACATAACAAAATAGAGAGCAAAAGATGGATCTACCAACTTTGGGGTCAATATGATGTGCATTAGTGGATGTTTGCATGCTATGTTTTTCTGACATTATAGTTAGAAATATAGGTGAGGATGATGACCTTGAATTAGGTGATGTTTGCACAGGAACATGGACATCACCTGAAGAATAATATATTAAATATACAAAACATTAAATATATGAGTAATAACATATTAACGGATAAGAGGAGAAAAAAATGTAATAGATCCTATGGAAAGGAAAAAAAATTTTAATTAGTAATTTATAGTCCATTGGGACATGGTTTGAAGTTCTATGTCAAAATATGAGGATAAGAGGAGTAAAAATGCAATATTGCTCAAAAGTTGTACAAAGTGCAATGTTGCAAAAATGTAATTTTGAAAAATTTGCACCAAATGTTATCATTATCAATTAGAGGGGAAATGAATGGGTTGTAACTTCCATGAACCTTATAAAAACAATGAATTAGTTGAGTATAGTGAGGAGACTCCAGTTTTGAGGTTGCATTTCAAGGTTTAAACAATTGCATCTCTAACTGTCATGGATACCCTGCAAGAGGACAACCATGGTTTTTAATGAACATGGTAAATTAAAGACCATGTATAAGGAGGGAGAAAGGAGAAATGGAGGGTAGTCTCCATTAGAATGAAATGTAATGTATTTTTTAATAAAGAATAATCAAGTTTTTGTTGTTTTGTATTAGATTGTATGACTGATAATCACATTTTTTCTGAGATTTTCATGCATTTGTGGCTCATAAAGAGTTTGGTTCACGTTATGTTTTGATTTGGAAATGAAGAAAAATTTGTTAAGTTTCTAATAAACCCAAACCTAGGTCTATCCGTGAAAGTTTAGCATAGATTTTGTAAAAGTTGCGTAAAACCCTCTTAACCAATCATGTTGTCAAGGTTTCATTATAACTCTTATTTTAACCATTCAAAATTAATGAGATTTTTGGAATTGATAGTAGAATAATAGACCTTGAAGTTGATTTTTTTCCAGAGAAAAATATACTGGCATGTGAGAGAAAGGGAAAGCCCTAGTAGATTGTTTCTGTGAAATTCTAGTCATTTTGACAGTAAACAATATTGTTGGCTTTTAATTTATGATCGATGAGTTGCTAAAGGTATTAAGTGGTTTGTCTATTTTGAAACATCTTCAATGGACTATTTCAATGTATTTGATAAGAATTTTATAAAGAATTTGGCTGGTTACAGTCAAGGATAAATGTGTGTGGTTCCAGGTATGAAAGGACTGAATGATAGGACTCAAAGTTGGTTATGGGATGCTTGAAGTATACTTGGGTTACATGTGTTGAAGTTACATGCAGGGATAAAGGATCTTAAGGTGTGAATACCTCAGTGAACAATGTAAAGGTTATGTTGAATGATTATAAAGCATGATAAATTAAGTGATATAACCAACTTGAATGTGAATCAATACTTATTATGGTTTGATCAGAATATAGGGACATTGATGTTGTGACCTATTTGGTACTATATTTTGTCAAAGACAAATTGATGGTGTAAATTATGTAAGATTGTTGAAGTGCTTGTGGATTGAATACCTTTAGTTCCAGATTGAATAATGAATGCAGACCTTGAGTAGAATTTCCTGATGAGTGATATTGTTGGAAGTATTTATGAAACCTACTATTTGGTTCAAGTCGCCTCTTATATGCAGCCTATGTTTAAGGGTTTAATGGATCTATCAGATCTATCAGATCTTAATGAGAATATCCTATATTCTCTACATCAGTGACTCCATGCATAATCAATGATGAAAATATTGGTTTTATAAAGATGCATGAATGAACCTCAAGGATCAATAGCTATCCAGACTGATACAATGACTTGTGCCTAGAGTTTTTCAAAGGTGTCCTCAAGAAGACAAACACATCATCATAGAAAGTCTTAATACCATGGAAGTAATAGTATTAATGAGTAGTTTTAATGTATATAACATGGTCATCACCTGAACTACTTGGAGTACCCTGATCATGGCCACTAGCTTGACGAGGATGCAAAAATTACTATAAAAATAACACGTACATATTTTAGGTCATGACATAAAAGAGTATAAAATATAAACCATTGTTGAACTCATGTTATAATTAAAGATTTCATTACTTCTTACTTGCAATTTTTGTGCTCTCTGCATCAATTGTTGCACCCTCTCTTTTATCTCATCAGTTTGAGGGTTTATGTATGCCAAAGCACTTGAATTTCTCTATTAATTTTTTCCTGTCTTTTTCATCATTTCAATAGGGTTTTTGGAATATGATATGTCATCATTGCATAATAGTGATTCCATCTCTGTATAGATGTCCTCAGGTATCGCAAGCGCCTTTCCCTTTCCCTGAACATCCATTTGTGACAAGAATATTAGTAACATTATCAGAATTACTCTAAAACCCCAAAGGAAAGAACATAATAATATAACATTTTTCTTATGTTTAATTTGTACAATTAAAATGAGGTTTACTTTCTGGGTAGAAGGGCCAAGAGTTACATCCCTATCTGTGCTATTTTTTGGATCAATGTTTCCCTGTGACAAAGATTAAATATAAAAATGTTAGTGAAATGAAACCAATAGACTTAGCAAAAAACATAGTAATAAAATGGCATATTGGAGTCATTGATTGGAGGTTGGTTTAAATGGTATATGGTATGTACCACCCCTATGATAGTAACTTTTTTTGTATATATGCAATTCAAATTATAATCGATCAGCAACTCTTCCCGTACACTTATTGGTTTTATCGCACATACAAATACATGATTCCCATTGCATGCCTCGAATATGCAATTGGGTTTCTTATTAGTTGACCCAAGTTGTGTACTATTTATAAAACCTACAATATTCCCTATTGCTTTTGGCCTTCCGTCAATGTACATAGCCACTCTTTTACTTTGATCATTATCTTTCTATTGTATATAATTTGCTGAGAGTGCATACCTACGTATGCTTTTTTATATCGAACAATCTACATCCAATTTTTGTAATTATAAAAATCTGACATACTCCATCAATTCAAAAACTTTGTTGTAACAAACCTTTATCTTGTCCATGGAAAATAGACCCAACCATGTAATAACAACGGTGTTATGCGATATATCCTCGTGTTAACACAAAAATCAATGTTTATTGGAGGAAGTTCCTTGCGTACCCATTGTTTGTGTAGATGTTTGTACCTCAAGGGCACCTTGATGTTGCCTTTGGTCTCATAATTATAAGAATATAAACCCCCTTGAGCAAGGAAAAATTCTATGCATTTATTGATTTTTCTTCTAATCTTTTGACCTCTAGTTGGTCTCCCTCTTTTAGACCTACTACATGTCTTACTTTCGTCTTCTATTCCTGAATTTCCCTCTCAAGGAAGACACATATGATAAATACCTATTCTGTGGTACCTACACTCCATCAAATGAGAGAGATAGTTGGTACAGGGTCGATTGTTATTGTGAGAGGAAATAAATTTTAGGATTCCATGGAGAGAGAAGAAAAGAAGTTGTAATAGATGGTTCACCATATGTTGTTGATATTTTGCCAATGTGGGCAATGTTGATGAGGAAGTCGACCCTAAAGTTGATGTTGAGATTAAAATTTGAATAAGCCCAAGTGGGGCCTCAAGTGTTGATAACTGTATTAGATTTTCTGCTAATGTCGAGGTTTGAAAAATTGAGCAAGTTTGTTTTCCTAGTAATTTTTGAAAAAATAAAAGTTTTGACAAAATATTGTTGCTAAAACCTGGCTTATTATTAAATTACTCCAAGATGGGTGTAAAGAGAAAGAAAGAAAATAATAAATAGTTTTTATAAGGTGTATTGACTTATACTTGTTGATCCATGAGACTGTGCAGGATCCTCGTGAAAGGGGTTTAGGTTCCTGCATATGTAATTCATTTATCTTATATTAGCTAAAAATTACATGATATGTCTGCTAAAAATTACAAAGTAGACAACATGAAAAATATGCAGTCATCATAATCATTGTATATTTTTTATTCCTTACCTTTCCTTTATCTAGACTATGTAGGATCGTCAACAAAAGGGTTGACGATGTCTGTACTCAATTGTCTGTTTCCACCAAGGGTGACAGAATCACATAAAATATTTACATGTAATCAACACCAACAATTGAGCATCATAAGCATTATATTTGTAATCTAATAAATAATAAATACATTAAATATATGAGAATAATAGAAACATATGTATCATAAAACACACATGTATCTTCATAAACATGTATCCATCACATATATTGTAATCCATCACACATGTATCATAAATCACATATGTATCATAAATAACCATCCATCACATAGATAATAAACAATCCACTCTCCATAAATAAACACAGAGTTCAAACAAATGTCACACAAAATGAGGGCTACCCGACTCTCTCTATTTCCATCTCCTAGGGGTGGCATGGTTCTACTATTAGGACCTGCTAGAGGTGAAACATGAATTAAAAACATTAAAAGGTACACCATAAATTAATTATTTAATGATATTAGAATTCAAAACATAATGAAGTAATTATGTAACCATATAATTCAAATCAATTTCTATCAAGAAATCAATATCAAATAGATAATATACTAATCACATACATCATACATTTCATCATCATCATCATCATCATCATCATCATCATCATCATCATCATCATCATCATCATCATCATCATCATCATCATCATCATCATCATCATCATCACCATCATCCTCATCGTCGTCGTCGTCCTCATCACCATCACCATCACCATCACCATCTTCTTCTTCTTCTTCTTCTTCTTCTTCTTCTTCTTCTTCTTCTTCTGCTCCTCCTCCTCCTCCTCCTTCTTCTTCTTCATGAAAATTTTCATCAGTAACATCATCAACTAACTGTGGATCGTGATCATCATCTACATCATCTTATACTTCTTCGGTATCTTCTTTTTCCATCACATTATACTTTATCAACCTTCCTCTTGCATCATGTCCAATAAAAAATGACCAACCCAATTTATGTGGAACCTTTGAGTAAAATACCTGCTCACATTGACTTGGAAGAACATAGGGCTCATCTAAAAATGGCTCAAATGACCTTGTATTAACTATTGTAAATATATTATCACGTTTAATAATAGTTCTATTAGGATAATTTTGATATAGTCGTAGCATGTACCATTAGACAATGAATATAACTAATTTGAAGGAATTAAAGTCACACTCAATTTTGGAATAATAAAAAGGCATGTACAGAGAGGGGAGGTGTGAATCGACACCCTTAAAAAATTTTCAAACAAATCTTTGTAGTTGTAAACTGATATAACCGACTATGTAGGTTGCTTTCACCATACATGTAATGTTATTTCTGAAATGTAAATGCATGTAATTAAAACAATAAAACATTCATGAAACTTAAATACACATAACACATGTATTTTGGTATCGCGAAAACCCCCTGTTTGAAGGTAAAAACTGCGGTGGGGATGAGACCCACAAAGCTTCACTACTGCAGTAATAAAGTAGCCTGTTAGAGCTTACAAAGATTGATCACTTCTGGTGACCTTACCCTGTTAGGAGTAACAATAAGATTGATTATATCTACCTCATGTGAGGATTTTGCAACACAAAGTATGTGTGCACTCTGTTAAGAGATTTAAGCAAAGATGGTTAAGTCTACTTTGTTAGGAGATTTTGGGGTCTATTACAATTGTTAGAGAGTAATAGAATTTATTATCTAAACAAATACAATATGAATATTATGGATAACAGATCCTTTAAGTACAATAACTTTATCACCTTGCTGTGACTGATAATACCTTATGTACTACTCAGTAGCCTTGTCTCTGTTCTGAAAACTGACTGCTTCAATGAAGTCCTTGTTCTAAAACCCTTATATGATCTTCTCGTGTCCTTAGTGCAGTGGCAACTTGATCATAACTTGATCATCATATATTACAAAATGACATATTATCTTTACATATCAAACCTTTTGACCTAATTAGGGTTTTAAAATATCTTTAAAAACATATGATCAACAGTGTACAAAATTTACCTTGATCATCTATACATAAGAGATATAAACAATTAATGAGTGTATGCATAATTAATCTTCTCCTTGATCGTTGTAAACCATTGTCTAACTTGGAAAAAAATTCTTAACTTGATTGATGTGCCAATACAAACTTTTATGTAACCGCTGGTTTACTTGGTAAATATTGTCTCTCGGTGTACCTCAGTGCTCGGTGTATCTTGCTGCTTGGTATATACTGGTACTCGGTAAGTTTGTTGCTTGATGATCATTGCACTCAGTTAATGTTGCACTCGGTTAACTCTGCACTCGGTGATCATAACTGACTAATCTATCTTTGACTCTGTTACTGACTGACAATTTGAATACTTGAATAATAATGACAAACTCATATGGAGTAACATTCTCCCCATTTGGCATTAAAATCAAAAACTTGTATGTGTAGTATATTAACTCAGTGACTTTATACATAGTGACTCCCCCTTTGTACATGCTCTCGGTATGCATAGATATATACATATGTTTCCCCCTTTTTTGAAATTAATGACAAAAATAAATAACTTACAGCTTGTCAAAAATGTTGGAATGATTCTTCTAGAGATTTTCCATTAATTTCTCCCATTCCTCCTTTAAATGCTGAAGGGTTAACTATTCCAAGTTTAGTTGAGCATGCATATCATATATGCTCTCTGTAACAGATAGTTCTGTGGTGGAAATCAAATTCTTTCCCATTGTCACATGTTTCTGCATCAATGCTAAATGCGGTAGTAACTTAGCCTGTAGCTCAGTTACCTGATCTCTTATCTTGTTCTCTTCCTTCTTCAAGTCAAGTTTTAACCACTGTGTTTGTAAAAATTTGGAATAATGCATTTGAAATCTTGTTGCTTAGTTGTAAGACTATTTGCATGATCTTTTAGATCATCATCTAATTTCTTCATCTTTTCACTAAGCTCGGTAGTGAAGTGATCTAGTGTGCATAACTTCTGCAAAGTTGTAAGTGATTGATTAATAATAGTTTCTAATGCTGTTACAAATTCTGAGAGTGTTACCTATTCACTGCCACTGCTTGGTTAATCTTTTCAGTAATCTTGTATTGAATCTTCTTTTCTACTCTTTCTTCTATCTTCTGCTTGACATCAATATCTAGTCCATTTATTGCCTCAGTGTGCAGTGTAAGTTGATCAATGATGGGGGTGGATTCATTGATGTTAACATTGGGAAAAACTTGTTGTAAGATCTCCTTTGCTGCTTCTAGCACCTATGCATTCTTATGTTCTAATCTTAGCTTGTCTTGAGCTGCTTTTCGGGTGCATAGTTCACCATATTTTCTAAGTGTTTTTGGATCAAGTGTCCTCAAATCACATGGTGGGATGTCAATGATTTCTTCTAATGTGACTGGGTCCTTACTCCCTTTCTTATTTTTGTTCTTCTTCCCTTGTACGCTTGATGTAGGAGATAATGTTAATCATAATTGAGCCTCGTGTTTGGTATCTGGCTTTGGTGGCTCGGCATATGTGATGAATTATGTAGGTGGCTCGGTAATTGACATAGTGTCAGTGGTAGAAGTGTCTACCATCATCTATGTATTACCTTCACCCTTTTCTGCCAGACTCATGGTTTCTTTTGGTGCATCACCTTGTCTAGTCGCTCTACTATGCTCGATGTCCTTACCAGTTTCATCACCCTTTCCTTCATGTGTATCTATTACTTGCTCGGGTGTACCCTTTGATGATTTAGTTTCAATATCAATAGCTTGTACAAGTGTAGGCAGATTACCTGGTACCATTGCTCAGGGGACCTTAGTTTCTTCTTTTGTTTCTATGGTCTCAATCTTGGTAGCTCTAGTTACTACTTCATCTTCCTTTTCTTGGTCATCAGGATCACCTTTGGTTATGTCATCTATTGTGATCTTTTAATGTCCAAGATTTGTTAAAAACTCAGGAATACCGTCCAATACATTATCGACACTTGCATCTTCAACATTTGTTATCTCAGTACTCGGTCGATGTCCCTCGGTATCGATTATACATTCAATTTCCTCTATGTGCTCAGTTGGACTCAACAGATTTTTCCAAATCATAGCGCTCTCTTCATCAACCTCTTTCAATTTCCCTTGAAGTATATTCAGTGCTCTATATTTATTTGGAAATTGCTTTGCATGTTGTTTGATTATGTCATCAATCTGTTCAACTGTATAATCAGCCTTAAGTACAATGAGTGTTTCTTCTCTCATATATTTCTCTATTGTTAGTGCATGAGTCCATCTGGCTGATACTTTTTCATATAGTTCTTGCGGTATGTATGTAGAAAATTCTATAGGCCACTTTCTAAAAGTAATCATCATACCTATAATAGCTTCTTCCAGTTTATCCTTATTCTTAGTAGTCAATTTTGCATAAGTGCATATCTTTGGATGTCCTAACCTTTCGGTTGTCCTTATGGCTTCTGCTCTTTCATCAATAGTTTGTGGCACTTTAATCTGCACAACCTTGAATTGATTAATATTATCATCAGAATCATGCTTATCATATTTATTTCTCACATGACTTTTCCTTCTCTATTTCTGTACGGGGGACTCGGTGGTAGCCTTAGACTTCCTCGTCTGATAAGTATATTTCGGTGAGGGTCTATTAATTTTTGCAAATTATTTATTCAAAGGTGGTGAATGTGTTGTCATCGATCTTGTTTGTGTACTACGTGGACTCTTAGCCTTTGTGCCTTTGCCCTTCTTGGCCTTAGGTTCCTCTTCTTGTATTTCATGTGTGGATTTATCTGATTCGATGCATTTTTCATCTTGATATTCTCCTTCACCGATTGTAGGTTTCTCCTCAGTGTCATCCACGGATCTGTCAAGTTCTTCATCAGTTATAGCAAACTTCCTTTTTTATGTCTTGACCATCTTGGTCTTATTTCTACCCATTTTCTCAACTTGTAATCCAATTTGTATTCATGTCTTAGCTTCATCATATGTGCCAAATCTCATGGCCAATTTGTCAACAGGTTCATTTAATAATATCTCTATAGCCTTAGAAGCTAAATCTATGTTGATCTCATAATCCATAGGAGGTAGCCATGTTGACCTTGATTGTACTGCTTTGATGAGTGTTGTGTCAGTGTCAACTATAAAATAGATATCCTCTTTATACTTCACTACCAACTGAATAGGTATTCTTGTCCTTTTCTCCATTCTTTCTTTGAACTTCATAAAATAATCATTCATTATAGGTTCAAAGTTTGCTCCTAGACTCTTAATGAGTTCACCAATTTGCAATGTGATCGGTTGATTGGTCTTCCATGTTACTTTACCGATGGAGGGGGAAATGTTTTGTAAATAAAAAAATGTTCACATTAGTAGGGAACCAAACTTACATGTATTCGATCTTTCTAATCTGATTGTCCTCGTATTTTCTTCCAATTTTCTCTGCAACAACTCGGCTAGGTCAAGTTGCAAACCCTTCTTCACAATTTTGTATAAAATGTTGACTACTCCACATGCAATGTTGTTAGGTCTACTAGATTGGAAGATTTTGTAGGCAATAACATATGCACCAAACCTTAATTCAGGATCGCTGATAGTGTTGACCCTTAAACCTCTACCATCCCACTTGGCTCCTGTTAACTTCTCGATTTCTTTTCTGGGTGGGTGCCTTAGGGATTTTGATTTATTTGATGTCAGATATCTAGTTACTACATGTATAACATCTTTTCTTATCTTTTTTGGTTCATCTAGCCATATCTTGCCATCGTGTACTCGACACAATACTATGCGTATACATTCAATGAAGTCCTTGTTCTAAAACTCTTGTATGATCTTCTGATCTCCTTAGTGCAGCGACTACTTGAATATAACTTGATCATCATATATTACAAAATGACATCTTAAACTTACATATATCAAACTTCTTGACCTAATTAGTATTTTACAATATCTTAGAAAACCTAAGATCAACAGTGTACAAAATTTACCTTGATCATCTATACATAGGAGATATAAACAATTAATGAGTGTATGTGCAATTAATGTTCACCTTGATCATTGTAAACCATTATCCAACTCAAAAAAAATTGTTACCTTGATTGATGTGCCAATACAAAATTTTATGTAACTGTTGGTTTACTCTGTAAATATTCTTTCTCAGTGTACCTCAGTGCTCAGTGTATCTTGGTGCTCGGTATATACTGCTGCTTGGTAAGTCTGTTGCTCGGTTATCACTGCACTCAGTTAAATTGTGCTCGGTTAACTCTATACTCAGTGATCATAACCAACTAATCTGTCTTTGACTCTATTACTGACTGGCAATTTGAATACTTGAATACTAATGACAACTTTCCAAACTCATATGGAGTAACACTCAAGTATATCATCCAAAATTCTATAGTATCAATTTTGAGAGTCTTGAGGATGTATGTCATTTGTAGATGAAATATCAGTCACCTCAAAGATTGCAGTTATCCTAGAATCACAAGTTTTCTTCGTGTCATCCAACTATTTAATGCAAAATTTATGACCATTGCACCACATGGCGTTGTGGTATTTGACCCGCAATATGTCAAACATGTAAAAATTATTGCATTAGGAGTTGATAAACATATAATGTATTCTTGGCTGATTGTATCCAAAAAACAACACACACATACACACTCAACTCAATAAAATTAAAAATAAATAATATGGGTGATTAATAAATTTGTACTTACTTGTTTATCTCTTAAACCATATGCTAAATAAATTTCCCTTTGTGTAACATTGGAATCTCCATTACAATGAGCTTCTTTAACCAATGAAGCCACACTTTCCCATGTTAATGTGCAACGAGAATCTTTACATCATTTAATCTATACTGTCATCCAATCAAGATTGTTTGTAATATACAAAATGTAGTGCATCCCACTCTTGACCAACTATACAAAAAATAAATAGATGACTTACAACTGATGTATATTAAAGATTAATAATTAATTAACTATAATATATATAGAAACCAAATGTAAAATGTATTCAAATTAATGTCCATGAACATCTTATAATTACCTCTCACTTTCCTCAATCTACCTTTTCCCACCAAGTACTCCCTTTTGAATTTGTTAATGGAGTTGGGATCCCAAATGCGATCTACATGGATCTTTGTTGCAAACTTAGGAAGATATTTAGTAATGTACACCATATTATGTTAAACCATATATCCCTGCATAATAAAACCCTCAAGATGTGCTCTTTGTCGAACTAAAGTCTTCAAAAATTTCAAGTGCCTCTCAACTATCCACATTGACCTTGTGTGTACAAGTCCACACAATTCAATCTCCTCAACTTGGTGTATGAGGTAGTGTTCTTGTGCATTGAAAAAAGTTGAAGGCAGACACTTTTGCATTTCACACATTAGATGAGGAATTTTTCTGTTCCAATATTTTATATCTTCTTAATATATTTCTTTAGATGACAACCACCTACAAGAGATTCAAGACACAAATATATTAACGATACTTTACAAAATAATATAAAATATATTACATAACAAGTAAAACAAATTGCAAATAAAATATATATACAAAAAATTAAACAAATATCATTACTTACCTCATGTATTTTCCAAGATCATATATAAATTGCTTGACATTATTGTCGAGGTGGTTTGGGAGAGATAGAGGTAGAACATATTGCAATAATTATAAAATGATCTTTCCTTTATTTTCTAACATAATACAATTAAAAGTACATGTAGTATACAAATATATAGTAAATACACAAGAACATGAATTACCTTAATGAATACTTTTCAGTCATGATTTTTCATCCCTGGCCCAAATTCACTTTTCTTTGATATGAGATTGTTTATGTTCGCAACAAATCCTTTGAAAAATCAAAATTTTTTTTATGACTTCTTTTATAGCATTGCTTTGTTGTTCCGTTAATAACCAATGAAGGACACTTATATTAATTTGGTCTCCATTTCTATTTGATTGAATGACAATTTTCATTGCATGATAGGATTCCTGAATGTCACTACAAATTTTCACAATTTTTCTTTGTCACGCCTTCCATCCAATATTTTCCATAATGTCTATATTATATTCTTTCCAATATGTATAGTATCAAACAAATGTACAATTTGTATCTGCTTCTAGTAGGGAAACCTACTAAATTGTTTGGGATCACTTTTTAGTCCCTTTAGAAGATGGTCATTAATGCCTTGACGACCTTCATGATCATCAATTACATCATCAGTAAATAAAACACAATATAAAAATATAAATTCCAAACATAAACCATTAGATGGAATGACATTACCTTGACGATTAATTCTATTATATTCCAACTTCTATAGGCAAGGTGTCATTCTTCTTGGCTTTGATGTAGACTCTTCTTTCCCATTGAAAATATGTTTTTCAGTATTTTGATACTTATTATTTTTGTGGAGGAAGTGCCTATACTCATCAAACACCTGCTTTCTTAAACTTTTTGAATGACGAGATTTCATCTTTGGACCAAAAATTGGACATGAAAATTTTTCCTTTATTTGAAGACCTAAAAGATCATGTATAATTGGATTAAATATGGTAATTTTTATAATTATAATTATGATGTGCAACTTGAACACTATAACATACCATAAAAATGTGTTAGCACTGGGGAATCATGAATTGTCCATACAAGCATTGCAATGTAAATACATGTAATCAAAACAATAAAACATTCATGAAACTTAAATACATATAACACATGTATTTTGGTATCGTAGAAAACCCCTATTAGAAGGTAAAACCCGTGGTGGGGATGAGACCAACAAATCTTCACTACAGTAGTGATAAAGTAGCCAATTAGAGATTACAAAGATTGATCACTTCTGGTGACCTTACCCTGTTAGGGGTAACAATAAGATTGATTAGATCTACCTCATGCGAGGATTTTGCAACAGAAAATATGTGTACACTCTATTAAAAGATTTAAGCAAAGACAGTTAAGTCTACTCTGTTAGGAGATTTTGGGGTCTATTACAATTGTTAGAGAGTAACAGAATTTGTGATATGAACAAATACAATCTGAATATTGCAGATAATAGATCCTTTAAGTACAATAAATTTATCATCTTGCTATGTCTGATAATGCCTTGTCTCTATTCTAAAAATTGATTGCTTCAATGAAGTTCTTGTTCTAAAACCCTTGTCTAATCTTCTGATGTCCTTAGTGTGGTGGCTACTTGATCATAACTTAATCACCAAATATTACAAAATGACATCTTATCCTTGCATATATCAAACCTCTTGACCTAATTAGGGTTTTAAAATATCTTAGAAAACCTAAGATCAACTGTATACAAAATTTACCTTGATCATCTATACATAGGAGATATAAACAATTAATCAGTGTATGCATAATTAATGTTCTCCTTAATCATTGTAAACCGTTATCTAGCTTAGCAAAAATTTGTTACCTTGATTGATGTGCCAATACAAAGTTTTATGTAACTGCTAGTTTACTCGGTAAATACTGTCTCTCAGTGTACCTCAGTGCTCGATGTATCTTGGTGCTTGGTATATACTGCTACTTGGTAAGTTTATTGCTCGATGATCACTCCACTCGATTGACATTGCACTTGGTTAACTCTGCACTCAATGATCATAACCGACTAATCTATCTTTGACTCTGTTACTGACTGGAAATTTGAATACTTGAATACCAAGGACAACTTGCCAAACTCATATAGAGTAACATTCTCCCCCTTTGGCATTAGTATAATTTTTTTTTATATGTAGTATACACAATACTTTATACATATTAACTCAGTGAATTTATACATAGTGACTCCCCCTTTGTACACGCTCTCGATATGCATAGATATATACATATGTTTCCCCTTTTTTTGAAATTAATGACAAAAAGAAATAACTTACAACTTGTCAAAAATGTTGGAATGATTCTTCTGGAGATTTTCCATTAGTTTCTCCCATTCCTCCTTTAAATTCTTGAGGGTTAACTGGTCCAAGTTTAGTTGAGCACGCACATCATATATGCTCTCTATAACAGATAGTTCTATGGTGACAATAAAATTCTTTGCCATTGTCACATGTTTCTACATCAATGCTAAATGTGGTAGTAACTTAGCCTGTAGCTCAGTTACCTGATCTCTTATCTTGTTCTCTTCCTTCTTCAAGTCAACCTCTCAACTGCTATCTTTTTAGTAATCTTGTACTGAATCTTCTTTTCTACTCTTTCTTTTATCTTCTGCTCGACATCAATATCTGGTCCATTTATTGCCTCAATGAGAATTGAAAGTTGATCAATGATGGGGGTGGATTCATTGATGTTCACATCAGGAAAAACTTGTTGTAAGATCTCCTTTGCTACTTCTAGCACCTGTGCATTCTTGTGTTCTAATCTTAGCTTGTCTTGAGTTGCTTTTTGGGTGCATAGTTCACCATATTTTCTAAGTGTTTCTAGATCAAGAGTCCTCAAATCACATTCAGGGATGTCAATGATTTCATATAATGTGACTGGGTCCTTACTCCCTTTCTTCTTTTTCTTCTTCTTCTTCCCTTGTACAATTGATGTAAGAGATAATGTTAATGATAATTGAGCCTTGTGCTCGGTATCTGGATTTGGTGGCTCGGTAGATGTGATGAATTGTGTAGGTGGCTCAGTAATTGACCTAGTGTTAGTGGTAGAAGTTTCTACCATCATCTCTGTATTACCTTCACCCTTTTCTACCACATTAGTGGTTTCTTTTGGTGGATCATCTTGTGTAGTCACTCCACTATGCTCGGTGTCCTTACCAGTTTCATCACCCTTTCCTTCATGTGTATCTGTTACTTGCTCGGGTGTACCCTTTGATGCTTCAGTTTCAATATCAATAGCTTGTACCAGTATAGGGAGATTACCTTGTACCATTTCTCGAGCGACCTCACTTTCATATTTTTTTCTATGGTCTTGGTCTTGGTAGCTCTAGTTACTACTTCATCTTCATTTTCTTTGTCATTAGGATCACCTTTGGTTATGTCATCTATTGTGATCTCTGCATGTCCAAGATTAGTTAAAATCTTAGGAATACTATCCAATACATTATCAACAGTTGCATCTTCAACATTTTTTGTCTCGGTACTCGGTTGATGTCCATTGGTATTGACTGTAGATGCAATGTCCTCTATGTGATAGATTGGACTCAGCAAATTTTTCCAAATCATAGTGCTCTCTTCATCAACTTCCTTCAATTTCCCTTGAAATATATTCAATGCTCTAGATTTATTTGGACATTGCTTTGCATGCTGTTGCATTATGTCATTAATCTATTCAACTGTATAATCAGCCTTAAGTACAATGAGTGTTTCTTTTCTCATCTATTTCTCTGTTGTTAGTGCATAAGTCCATCTGGCTAATACTTTGTCATATAGTTCTTGTGGTATGTATGTAGAAAATTCTATAGGAACCTTTCTAAAAGTAATCATCATACCTATAATAGCTTCTTCTAGTTTATACTGATTCTTAGTAGTCAAGTTTGCATAAGTGCATATCTTCAGATGTCCTAACCTTCTGGTTATCCTTATGGATTTTTCTATTTTATCAATACTCTATGGCACTTTGTTCTGCACAACCTTGAATTGATCAATATTATTGTCAGAATCATCCTTATCATCTTTATTTCTCACATACCTTTTCCTTCTCTATTTCTGTGCGGGGGACTCGGTGGTAGCCTTAGACTTCCTCATCTGATAAGTATATTTTGGTGAGGGTCTAGTAATTTTTTCAACTCCTTTCATGCTATCATTGATCTTATTTGTATACTAGGTGGACTCTCAGCCTTTGTGCCTTTGCCCTTCTTGGCCTTAGGTGCCTCTTCTTGTATTTCATGTGTGGATTTATTTGATTCAGTGGATTTTTCACCTTAATCTTCTCCTTCACCTATTGTAGGCTACTCCTCAGTGTTATCCATGGATCTGTCAAGTTCTTCATTAGTTATAGAAAACTTCCTTTTTAATTTCTTGACCATCTTGATCTTCTTTCTACCCATTTTCTCAACTTGTAATCCAATCTGTATTCATGTCTTAGCTTCATCTGTTAGAAACACTGAGAGGGGGGGGGGGGTGAATCCATGTTTATCTATTAATTATATTTCAGCCAATTAAACATATATCAAATGTGCATCCAAAGAGACATAACACAAGAACACATAACACATGATATGATTATGGAGAACCTTGATCAGAGGAAAACTCCGGTGGGGATTAGTACCCACAAATATTGTACTAGATATAATGAACCTGTTAAAGTTCCTTTTCCCTGTTAGGAGCAGTCTTTACAAATTAAGTACAGTGACCTGGTTAAAGGTCTGACCCTGTTAGGAGTCTTTTACAAAACCCTGTTAAAGGTATATGGCTCACTGCCTAGGCTCATTGCCCAATAAGATGAAGGCTACAAGCCTCTGAATGTTTATATGCACTATATCAAAAATGAACTGCTGTAATGACACTGCTGTCTGATCAGTTTCGTGTATGCGTGGATGCTCTTACTCCTTTAAAGAGCTATATCATCTTCTAAATTCATTATACTACTCATCTGCATCTTCCTCATACATAATAATCGATGCTTGTAACATAACATTACATTACATACTTATATGTTTACAATTGAATAGGTGAGACCCAAAACAAGACTCTAGTCGGCCTTTAAACCAAAATATACAACGCTTCCAAACAAGTCAGCCTAAGTGTGTTTACTACAACATTAATTAAATTAATACAAACTTATAACTAAAGGTTCTTAGCCATTACATTACAAAATCATTCACGCTGATCAAAACTGTAGTTGACTTCCATGCTCTGTTTCCTGGACTACAGGTCTACTAATCTGCCTATAACTTTTCCATACTGATGTTTCATACTTTGTGCATCTGGATCTAGCATGTATATACACTATAGAGTATATAACTAAGCACACATGCTCTAGTGTGATCTCTAACATGTGCGCTAATGTACTGATCTATGTATGTGTCTGTCTGCCCTGTTTTCATACTTAGTCATTTTATCTTTCATAATAGAACTTAAGTATGACTTTGTTGCCATGATTGACAAAAAAAAATAAGTCATGCTTCCTTAGGAAGTCAACTTGCCAACAATCTCCCCCTTTTTCATTTATGGCAACAAAGGAATGTGGCTAAGTTACTCAAAATGACTTCATAAAAAAATGACTGTATATCATAATACTTAATGATATATACATATATAATTCTCCACACATATACATTCTATACTACTCCCCCTTTGACATTAATGACAAAGGTGTACAAAAACTGTAGGTCTTCAACATACTTACTCCATGTAGACTTCTGGGTACACAACTTGAAGAGATTGATTCTCTTTCTGCCAAAAGACTTTCATTGCATCAACTGTCTGAAGATGCACGCATAAAGCATATGTCAATTTCTACATTTTTATCAGATCCATGCAAGGACCTTGATCATATGTCTGTATGGTGTTATCAATTTGTTTTATGTTCTCATTAAGAACTGCTAGAGATGGCGCAAGTGCAATACTCAACTGTGTTTGCCTTACCCTTATTTTTCTGATTTCTAACTTTGCTTTCTCAATTTTGTCTAACTACCCTTGGTAGACATTGTTACATATGTTCATGTCTTGCGTGGAGTTTTCAACTGATTTCCTTATGTTATCCACCATTTCGTCTGCTTCTGCTATCTTTTTAGTGTGCTCAGAGGTGAGCTTCACTCTATCCATACATTTTGTTATGACTTTCTTTCCTTTATCTGCCAATTCCTTCAATATAGCCTACCCAATATTTAAGGAATTCATATCTAAGGTAAAGTTCTTTACCAATTCATTTAGTCTCTCCTTCTTGTATTCATCTTTTGCAATCTTAGTAGCAGATTCTACTAAGCTAGTGAAATGTGTTTTGAAGTTTGACAAAATATTGTCCACATCATCAACTGATTGGACTTTAGAAACTTTCTTATCAGTAGGCACTAAGTCATTCAAAATGTTCACTATTTCCAAGAAGCAAGGGTTCCTCATCACTTGTTTCTCTTTTTCCTTTTCCATGGAAAGGACGCTGATCTTGATTAGGTCTTCTTCTCCCCATGCATCCAAACTTGCTGAATCAGGAGTTAATCTTGACAACAATGAGGTGGATGGTTGAGTGGATGGTGATAAAATAGTATTCTGACTTGTATCTACACATTCACTTTTGACATGAATTTCCTTCACTGGTGTCTCATTACCTTGAGTATATTTCTCCTTATCCAAGTCTATTGGATCAATGAGAGGAACTTTATCCTGTTGTAGAGATGTGTCATCTGTGTTCATTTCCTTGGTGTTTACAAATGCCTTATCAACTTTGTCCATATCTTTTTTAGATGCAGTCATGGATATCTTGACATTGTTAACTACTATAGTGTCTTCTGAATCTTTATATGTATTGGAAGCTATTGTTACTGTGGGCACTGAGGCCTGTGGACCTGTCATGGGTGCAATCTGAATTGCTAGAGTTGTAGCCTATTTGGGAGGAGCTGGAGTAACTTTTTCTGTAGGCACCATTGGTGGATACATGTTCTATCCATAAATACTTGTGTAAATGCTTTTTTAGTCTCCTTTCCAACCTGCTCATACTCTTTGTTCATAATCTGAAGAGTTCTTGTCTTACTACAGAGTGAGGCTTTACTAAGTCTAACAAAATAACCTTCTCATCATGTGAACAGATAGGGAGAAGAGTATCCAAAGTTTCTTCTCTAATCTTCATGTCCTCTTCTATAGCATGTCTTTTCATTATCTCCAACATGTTCCATAATTGATCTGGTATCACTGTCTTAAGTTCAAGAACTGATTTCTTAAACTTGATCATAAGAGATATGACCATAGAATGTATCTCAATCTTATCAATTTCTTGATACTTGTCATAAAATTTTGATAATGTATCCAATCTTCCTTCATTTACAATCCTATTCTTCAAGATATTTAGACTGGGTCTAAATCCTACCTCAGGAGGAGTTTGAACATTCTTAGCTTTGCTCTTAGTGTTCCTTGAGGATGGGTGATTTGTAGGTGCTTGATTCCTTCCTCTAGGTTTCTTTCTAGGTACAGAAGGTGGAGATGTGTCTAGATCAATTGTGGTAGTAGGCGCAGTGGTACTCCTCATTTTTCTTTTGCTTCTTCTTCTGAGTTTCAACAGTTTTCTTAATTTTAACCTGTGCATGAATCTGCTCAAGTTCTTTAGAAATTTTGGCTTCTCTTGCCTTATCCAAATATTCTTGTGTGACTCCATGCTTTTTCAGAATGTTGGATGTTATTCTGGATGCTTTCTTTTTGTTAATAGCAAGTTGTAGTTCAATATCCACTTCGTCAGTCTTTTCTCTGTAAGTGCCCCATCTAGGTTCATTATGGTCTTTGGGTGCTGTCAATAAGACTTGCACATATCCTTCTAACACATGGTCTTCTACTTCATACCCTAGGGGATGAATCCACTTAGTTCTAGGCTCAACAACCTCCATACATGTGCAATTTGTCTCTACCATAAAGCATATTGTATCCTTGTATTTGTCAACTATCTTCTCAGATAGTCTGAACTTGTTTTGCATTTTGCCCCTGAATATTTTTATGTTCATATTCATTGCATCTCTTGCACTGCTATCTACTATGGCTTTAAGAGATATCTGAGTCATTGTAGGTTTTCCTTTGTTTAGATAAAGGTCTGAAACCTTTCCAACTATGTGGTAATACAAATAGATGATCAGAGATCCAAACGTGAATGTTTTTCTCCTGTCATGCTTGATGATTATGATATTGTCAATTAATTGACCATGCAAGATCTCACATAGGTTGTATTGGGTGTTATCCTTTGCTATTCTGATAGCTGCAAGGACTATTACTATAGAGACACTAATCAACCTACTTACATGCTGAAACTTGTATCCAAGTATCATTGTCAAGAGTTTTATGTCATCTTCTTTGATAGGGTTAACTGTCATTCCGCGCCTATCACTCCTAGACAAACAAACTTGCTCAATTTGATTCTTGACATCCTTTCCAGTGGGAAACATAGGTCCAGTCATTGGAAGTCTAGTTAACTAATGGATTAGTTCTGTAGTGATGTGAATTGGGACATCTTCAATCCATAAAAGATCATCATGAATTTTTCTTAACAGGATCTTTACCCATTCTGGTTCTTCAAACTCATGCGCATTCGAATACTCTAAAATAGGGTTATCTTGTAAGTGTGTGAACTCATCCTTGAATGTGAAATCTAGATTTAACATTGATGCCATATGAGAGGCTATATTATCATCTCCTAATGATTCTTTCTTACAGTAAATGTATGCGCAGATATCTTCCATGTGAACAACGCCAAGTGGGGTTTTGGAGAAAGCCCCTTCCACATCATTCAATATGGATTTGAATGGATGCTTCTTAAATATGAACCTCTTCCTCTCTACTACATCAAACACAACTGGGGTCGCCATACTTACTTGGTATTTTCTTATGTAGGGTTTCCAAAAATTTCTGAAACAACGCGATGGCTAGGGCTCCATTTCAAACTGATTATCCGTTTGCTCCAACTGCCAAACTGTTATGCCTTCATGCTTTGATGTCTTAGTGCTCCAATGCTCTTTAGTTTCTGTGCTCTCAAATGTAAATGTGAAAATGATCGACCGTGAATTTCTTTTTATACAATCTATTGCATTTAATGCTTGCAACCATACACAGTGATTTTCAAACTTTAATCCCGATGTAATTTAGATAATGCATGAATGCATATAGCTGTAATCTGTGCTTTTAACCATGAATCCAAAGGTGCATACTCTGATGTGAGTACACCAACCATGCAAGGGTCCTGAGCTAGAATAGCTCCCCCTTAGACCAAGAAGGTCTATTCAAGCAGAAGTAGAGGGTGCGTCCACTATGGATGCATCAACTACTTTGTCAACATTATTG